>JAIUJO010001556.1:165000-167500 GCA_023846275.1 Vanilla planifolia | reverse complement strand
AAGAAGAAGAAGAAGAAGAAGAAGAAGAAGAAGAAGAAGTAGAAGAAGAAGAAGAAGAAGTTGAAGAAGAAGAAGAAGAAGTAGAAGAGGAAGAAGAAGAATAAGAAGATGAAGAAGAAGAAGAATAAGAAAAAGAGAAAGTCAAAGAAGAGGAAGAAGAAGAAGAAGAAGTAAAATTAGAATAAGAAGGGGAAGAACATTAATAGAAAGAGGAAGAAGAAGAAGAAGAAGAAGAGGAAGAAGAAGAAAAAGAAGAAGAAGAAGAAGAAGAACAAGTAGAGGAAGAAGAAGAAGAAGAAGAAGAAGAAGAAGGCAAAGATTAAAAAGAAGAAGAAGAAGAAGAAGAAGAAGATGATGAAGAAGAAGAAGGATAAGAAGAAGACAAAGAAAGAGATGAAGAAGATGAAGGAGAAGAAGAAGGTGATGAAGGTGATGAAGATGAATAACAAGTAGTAGTAAAAGAAGAAGAAGAAGAAGAAGAAGACGAAGAAGAGGAGGTGGAGGAAGAAGAAGAAGAAGAAGAAGAAGTAAAGGAAAAAGTGGAAGAAGAAGAAGAATAAAATGAAGAAGAAAAAGAAGAAGAAGAAGAAGTAGAAGTAGTAGATGAAGAAGAATAAGAGGAAGAAGAAAAAGCATAAGAAAAAGAAGAAGAAGAAGAGGAAGAAGAAGAAGAAGAAGAATAAGAGGAAGAGGAAGAAGAAAAGGAAGAAGAAGAAGAAGAAGTAAAAGAAGGAGAAGATTAAGAATAAAAAGAAGAAGTAGAAGAAGAAGAAGAAGAACAAAAACAAGTTGATGACGAAGAAGAAGAAGAAGAAGAAGAGGAAGAGGAAGAAGGAGAAGAAGAAGAAAAAGAAGGAGAAGAAGACGAAGACGAAGAAGAAGAAGAAGTAGACGAAGTCGACGAAGAAGAAGAAGAACGAGAAGAAGACGAAGACGAAGAAGAGGATGAAGAAGAAGAAGAGAAGTTGAAGAAGATGAAGAAGAAGACGGTGAAGTAGATGAAGAAGAAGAAGAAGAAGAAGAAGAAGAAGAGCAGAAGAAGTAGTGGAAGAAGAAGAACAAGAAGAGGAATAAGAAGAAGTAAAAGAACAAGAAGAACAAGTAAAAGAACAAGAAGAACAAGTAAAAGAAGAAAAAGAAGAAGAACAAGAAGCAGAAAAAGAAGAAGAGGAAAGAGAAGAAGAAGAAGGCAAAGAAGAAGAAGAAGATGTTGAAAAAGAAGAAGAAGAAGAAGAAGAAGAAAAAGAAGAAATAGCAGTAGGAGAAGAAGAAGAATCAGTAAAAGAAGAAGAAGAGGAAGAAGTAGAAGAAGAAGAAAGAGAGGAAGAAGAACAAGAAGAAGAAGAAGGAGAAGAAGAAAAAGAAGAAGAAAAAAAGAAGAATTAACGAAGAAGAAGAAGAGAAAGAGGAAGAAGTAGAAGAAATATAAGAAGAAGAAGAAGAAGAAGAAGAAGAAGAAGAAGAATAAGAAGAACAAGAAGAAGAATAAGAAGAGGAAGAAGAAGAAAAAGAAGAAGTAGATGAAGTAGAAGAAGAAGAAAAGAAGAAGAAGAAGAAGAAGATGAAGAAGAAGAAAAAGAAGAAGAAGTAGAAGAGGAAGAAGAAGAAGAAGAAGAAGAAGTGGAAGAAGAAAACGAAGAAGAGGAGGAAGAAGAAGAAGAAAAAGAAGAAGTAGAAGAAGGAAAAGAAGAAGATGGACAAGATGAAGGAGAAGAAAAGGAAGAAGAAGAAGAAGATGAAGAAGAAGAAGGAGAAGAAGTAGTTGATGAAGAAGAAGAAGTAGTAGAAGAAGTAGTAGAAGAATAAGAATTAGAAGAAGAAGAAGAAGAAGTAAATGTAGAAAAAGAGAAAGAAGAAGAAGTACAAGAAGTAGTAGTAGTAGTAGTAGAAGAAGAAGAAGAAGAAGTAGAGGAAGAAGAAAATGAAGAAGAAGAAGAAGAATTCAATGAAGAAGTTCAAGAAGAAGAAGATGAAGAATAAGAAGAAAATGAAGAAAAAGTAGAAGTACAAAAAGTTGAAGAGGAAGATGAAGAAGAAGATGAAGAAAAAGAAAATGAAGACTAATATGAAGAAGAGGAAGAAGAAGAACAAGAAGAGGAATTAGAAGAGGGAGAAGAAAAAGAAGAAGGAAAAGAAGGAGGAGAAGAAGGAGAAGAAAAGGAAGAAGAAGAAGATGATGAAGAAGAAGTAGAAGATGATGATGATGAAGAAGAATAAAAAGTTGAAGAAGTAGTAGAAGAAGTAGAATTAGAAGTAGAGGAAAAAGAAGAACACGAAGAAGAAGAAGAAGAAGAAAAAGAAGAAGGAGAAGAAGTAGGAGAAGAAGAAGAAAAAGAAGAGGAAGAGGAAGAGAAAGAAGAAGAAAAGGAAAAAGAATAAGAGGAATAACAAGAAGGAGAAGAAGAAGAAGTAATAGTAGTAGAAGAAGAAGAAGCAGATGGAGATGAAGAAGAAGAAGAAGAAGAAGAATAAGAAGAAGAAGAAGGTGACGAAAAAGAAG
>JAIUJO010001556.1:155000-160000 GCA_023846275.1 Vanilla planifolia | reverse complement strand
AAGAAGAAAGAGAAGAAAAAGAAGTAGTAGATGAAGAAGTCGAAGAAGAAGAAGAAGACAAAGAAGAAGAAGAATAAGAAGAAGAAGAGGAAGAAGAAGAAGTAGAAGAGGAAGAAGAAGAAGAAGAAGAGGAAGAGGATGAAGAAGAACAACAAGAAGAAGAAGAAGATGATGAAGAAGAGGAAGTAGGAGAAGAAGAAGAAGAAGAAGAAGAAGAACAAGAAGAAGAAGAACATGAAGAAGAAGAAGAAGTAGAGGAAGAAGGAGAAGAAGAAGAAGAAGAAGAAGAAGAAGAATTACAAGAAGAAGAAGAAGAAGAAGTAGAAGAAGAAAAAGAAGTAGAAGAAGAAGAAGAAGAAGAAGAAGAAGAAATAGAAGAAGAAAAAGATTAAGTAGAAAAATAAAAAAAGAAGAAGAAGCAGAAGAGGAGGAGGAAGAAGAAGAAAAAGAAGAAGAACAAGAAGTAGTAGAAGAAGACGAAGAAGAAGAAGAAGAATAATAAGAAGAAGATAGAGTAGAAGAATAAGAAGAAGAAGATGATGAAGATAAAGAAGAAGAAGAAGAATATGAAGAAGTAGAAGAAGAAGAAGAAGAAGAAGAAGGAGAAAAAGAAGAAGGAGAAGAAGGAGGAGAAGAAGAAGAAGAACAAGGAGAAAAAGGAGAAGAAGAAGTTGTAGAAGAAGTAGAAGAATAAGAAGAAGAAGAAGAAGTAGTAGTAGTAGAAGAAGAAGAAGAAGAAAATGAAGTAGAATTAGAAGAACAAGAGAAAGAAGGACAAGAAGAAGAAGATAAAGAAGAAGAAGAAGAAGATGAAGAAGGAGAAGAAGAAAAGAAGAAGAAAAAAAAGAAGAATAAAACAAATGAGAAGAAGAAGAAGAAGAAAAAATGAAGAAGAAGAAGAAAAAGAAGAACAAGAAGAAGATGAAGAAGAAGAAGAACAAGAAATTGAAGAAGAAGAAGAAAGAAGTAGAAAAGAAGGAGAAGAAGAAGAAAAATAAGAAGATGAAGAACATAAGAAGTAGAAGAAGTAAAAGTGGAAGAAGAACGACAAGAAGAAAAAGAAGAGGAAGAAGAAGAAGAAGAAGAAGTAGAAGAAGAAGAAGGAGAATTACAAGAAGAAGAAGAAGATGATGAAGAAGAAGTAGAGGAAGAGTAAGAAGAAGAAAAGAAAGAGTTTGAAGAAGTAAAAATAGAAGAAGAAGAAGATGAAGAAGAAGAAGACGATGAAGATGGGAAAGTAGGATAAGAAGAAGAAGATGAAGATGAAGAAGAAGAAGAAGAGAAGAAGAAGTAGAAGAAGGAAATGAATAAGAAGAAGAAGAGGAACTAGAAGAAGAAGAAGATGATGGTGAAGAAGTGAAAGAAGAAGAAGAAGAAGAAGTAGAATAATTAGAAGAAGAAGATGAAGAAGAAGAAGAATATTTCTATTTTATTTCTTAATCAAAAAGGTCAAATGACAGTTTGAATAAATTTTTTAAAATAAATCTTTTCAATAATATTTTTAAAAAATATTATTGAAATAATGTAAACATCATAAGAGAGGAGATTTATAATTACATAACAATGTAACAAAATGAAAGTATAAAATTTGAAGAAATGATATAAATCATGCAGGAAGTTTCATTGCAAGATTCTAAGAGGATGAAGTGTAACATGCATAATAGTCAAGATTCATTTAATAAAAGAATTTTGCATGTTTTTTTAAATATTATATTAATTATAATATGGCATTATTTTAATGTATAATCATCCTTGATGAGACATCTAATCTACACGTCAAGTCACCATCATCTTCCCCTTCTTCTTCTTCTTCTTCTTCCTCTTCTTAGTTATCATCATCATCTTCTCCCTCTTCTTCTTCTTTCTTTTATTCCTTTTCTACTTCTTCTTCCTCCTCTTCTTCTTCTTCTTTTTCTTTCTCTTCTTTTTCTACTTCTTTTTCCACTACCACTACTTTCTCTTCTTCTTCTTTTTCTTTGGCTTCTTCTTCTTTTTCTTCTTCTTCTTCTTATTCTGCTTCTTCTTCTTGTTCTTCATCTTCTTCTTTTTCTTCTTCTTCTTCTTTTTCTATTTCCTCATCCCCTTTTTCTACTACTTTTTCATATTCAAATTTTTCCTCTTTTTCTTCTTCTTCTTCTTCTTCTTCATCCTCTTATTCTCCATCTTCCTCTTCTTCTTCTTCTTATTCTTCTTCTTCTTCTTTTTGTTCATCTTCTTCCTCTTCTTCTTCATCATCTTCTTCTTCTTCTTCTTCTTTTTCTTCTTCTTCTACTTCTTCTTCTTCATCATCTTCTTCATCATCAAAATCTTCTTGTTTTTCTTCTTCTTCTTCTTCTCCCTCTGCTTCTTCTTCTTCTTCTTCTTCTTTTTCTTCTTCTTTTCCTTCTTCTTCTTCCTCTTCTTCTTCACCTTACTCTTCCTCTTTTTCTTCTTCTTCTTCTTCTTTTTATTGTTATTATTATTCTTCATCCTCTTGTCTTTTTGTTTTTCTATTCTTCTTTTTCTACTTCTGCTTCTTCTTCATCATCTTCTAGTTTTTCTTCCTCTTCCACTACTTCTTCTTCTTCCCCTTTTTCTTCTTCTTCTTCCACTTCTTCTTCTTCCGCTTTGTCTTCTTCTTCTACTTCTTCTTCTTCTTCTTCTTCTTCTTTCTCTTCTTTTTATTCCTCTTCTTCCACTTCTTCTTCTTCTTCTTCTTCTTCATCTACACATAGCTCCTCTTCTTCTTCTTCTTCTTCTTCTTCTTCTTCTTTTTCTTCTTCTTCATCTTCTTCTTTTTCTATTTCTTCTTCTTCCTCCTCTTCTTCTTCTTTAATGTCTTATTTTATTCTTCTTCTTCTTCGTTTTGTGCTTCTTTGTCATCTTCTTCTTTCTCTTGTTTTTCTACTTCTTTTTCTTCTTCTTGTTCTTCTTCTTCTTGCCCTTCTTCTTCTTCTTCGTCTTCTTCTTCTTCTTCTTCTTCCTCCTCTTCCTCTTCCTCTTCTTTTTCTTCTTCTTCTTCATCATCTTCTTCTTCTACTTCTTCTTCGTGTTCTTCTCCTCGTCTTCTTGTTCTTCTTCTTCTTCTTAAACTTCTTCTTCTTCTTCTAATTTTTCTTTTTCTTTTTCTTCTTCTTCATCTTCTTCTTCTACCTCATCTTTTTATTCTTCTTCTACTTCTTCTTCTTCTTCTTCTACTTTTTCTTCTTCTTCACCTTCTTCCTCTTCGTAGTTATCATCATCATCTTGTCCTTCTTCTTCTTCTTCGTTTTATTCCTTTTCTTCTTCTTCCTCTTCCTCTTCCTCTTCTTCTACCTCTTCTTCTTCTTCTTCTTCTTCTTCCTCTTCTTTGTTATCATCATCATCTTCGCCCTCTTCTTCTTCTTTGTTTTATTCCTTTTCTCCTTCTTCTTTTTCTATTTCCTCTACCTTTTTTTCTACTACTTGTTCTTCTACAAAGTTTTCCTCTTTTTCTTCTTCTTCTTCTTCTTCTTTTTCTTCATCCTCTTATTCTCTGTCTTCCTCGTCTTCTTCTTCTTCTTCTTTTTCTTCTTCTTCTTTTTAATCTTCTTCTTCCTTTTCTTCTTCTTCTTGTTCTTCTTCTTCTTCTTCTTCTACTTCTTCTCCTTCATCATCTTCTCCATCATAAAAATCTTCTTCTTCTTCTTCTCCCCCTACTTCTTCTTCTTCTTCTTCTTCTTCTTCTTCTTCCTCTTCTTCTTCGTCTTACTCTTCCCCTTCTTCTTCTTCTTCTTCTTCTTCTTCTTTTTATTATTATTATTCTTCTTCCTCCTCCTCGTCTTTTTGTTCTTCTATTCTTCTTCTTCTGCTTCTTCTTCATCATCTTCTAGTTTTTCTTCTTTCTCTTCTACTTCTTCTTCTTCCACTTTTTCTTTTTCTTCTTCTACTTCTTCTTCTTCTTCTTCTTCTTCTTCTTTCTCTTCTTTTTCTTCCTCTTCTTCCACTTTTTCTTCTTCTTCTTCTTCTTTTTCATCTATACCTAGCTCTTCTTCTTCTTCTTCTTCTTCTTCTTCATCTTCTTCTTTTTCTATTTTTTCTTCTTCGTCCTCTTCTTCTTCTTCAATGTCTTATTTTTATTCTTCTTCTCCTTCTTGTTTTTCTTTTTTTTTTTATTCTTCATCTTTGCCTTCTTTTTCTACTTCTTTTTCTTCTTCTTCTTTTTCTTGCCCTTCTACTTCTTCTTCTTCTTCTTCTTCTTCTTCTTCATCTTCTTCTTATTTTTCTTCTTCTTCTTCCTCCTCTTCCTCTTCCTTTTCTTCTTCTTCTTCTTCTTCTTCTTCTTCTTCTTCTTCTTCTTCTTTTTCTTCTTCTTCATCTTCTTCTTCGAATTCTTCTCCTCGTCTTCTTCTTCTTCTTCTTCAACTTCTTCTTCTTCTTCTACTTTTTCTTTTTCTTTTTTTTCTTCTTTTTTTTCTTCTTCTTTTTCTTCTTCTTCTACTTCTTCTTATCCTTCTTCCTCTTCTTTGTTATCATCATCATCTTTTCATTCTTCTTCTTCTTCCTTTTATTTCTTTTCTTCGTCTTCTACCTCCTCCTCCTCTTCTTCTTCTTTTTATTCCTCTACCTTTTTTGCTTCTTCTTCTTCTTCTTTTTATTATTCTTCTACTTCTTCTTCCTCTTCTTCGTCTTCTTAATCATCATCAACATCTTGTTCTTCTTTTTCATATTCTTCTTCTTTCTCTTCTTTTTGTTCTTCCTTTTCCTCTTTTTTTCTTCTTCATCTTCATGTTCTTCTTCTTTTTTTTTCTTCTTCTTCTTCCTCTTCTTTTTCTACTTCCACTTCTTCTTCTTCTTCTTCTTCTTCCTCTTCTTCTTCTTCTTCTTGATCTTCTTCTTCTTCTTCATCTTCTTCTTCCTATTCTATTTCTTCTTCCCCCTGTTCTTCTTTACCTCATTCCTCTTCTACTTCCTCTTCTTCTTCTTCTTTTTTATCTCCTTCATCTTCTTATTCTTCTACTTCATCTTATTCTTCTACTTCTAATTCTTCTTCTTCTTCTTCT
>JAIUJO010001556.1:137500-140000 GCA_023846275.1 Vanilla planifolia | reverse complement strand
CCTTCTTCTTCTTCCTCTTCTCCTTCTTCTACTTCTTCTTCTTCCTCTTCTACTTCTTCTTCTTCTTCTTCCTCTTCGTCTTCTTCTTCTTCTTCTTGTTCCCATTCTTCTCGATCTTCATTTTCCTCTTCTTCATCTTCCTCTTCTTCTTCTTCTTCTTCTTCTTCTTCTTTTACTTCTTCCACTTCTTGTTCTTCTTCTTCTTCTACTTCTTCTTCTTCTTCTTCTTCCTCTTTTTCTTCTTCTTCTTCTTCTTCTTCTACCTTTTTTTCTTCTTCTTCTTCTTCTTCTTCCTCTTCTTCTTCCTCTTCTTTTTGTTCGTCTTTTTCTTCTCCTTCTTCTTCTTCTTCACCTTCTTCTTGTTGTTCTTCTTCTTTTTCTTCTTCTTCTTCTTCTTCTTCTTAATCTTGTCCCTTTTCTTCTTCATCTTCTTTTACTTCTTCTTCCTCTTCTTTCTGTTCATCATCTTCTTCTTCTTCTTCTTCTTCCTCCTCTTCTTCTTCTCCTTCTTCTCCTTCTTCTTCTTGTTTTCCTTCTTCTTCTTCTTCTCTCCTCCTTCTACTTCTTCTCCTTCTTCTTCTACTATTACTTCTTCTTCTTCTTCTTCTCCTTCTTCTCCTTCTTCTTCTTCTTCTTCTTGTTCTTCTTCTTCTCCTTCTTAACCTTGTTCCTTTTCTTCTTAATCTGCTTCTCGTTCTTCTTCTTCTTCTTCTTCCTCTTTTTTTATTTATCTTCTTGTTGTTGTTTTTGTTCTTCTTCTTCTTCTTCTTCTTCTCCTTCTCCTTCTCCTTCTTCGTCTTCTTCTTCTTCTTCTTTTTCCTCCTCTTCTTCTTCACCTTGTTCATCTTCTTCCACTTCTTCTCCTTCTTCTTCTTTTCCTTCTCCATCTTCTCCTTCTTCTTCTTCGTCTTCTTGTCCTTATTCTTCTTCTTCTTATTCTTCTCCTTTTTCTTCTTCTTCATCTTCTCCTTCTTCTTCTCCTTCTCCTTCATCATCTTCTTCTTCTTCTTCTCCTTCTTCTTCTCCTTTTCTTCTTCTCCTTCTTCTTCTTCTTCTGCTCCTTCTTTTTCTCCATCTTGTTCTTCTTCTCCTTCTTCTTCTTCTTCTTCTCCTTCTTCTCCTTCTTCTTCTTCTTCTTCTTCTTCTTCTACTCCTCCTCCTTCTTCTTCCTCTTCTTCTCCTTCTTCTTCTTATCATTCTTCTCCTACTTTTTCTTCTTCTTCTTCTTAATCTTCTTCTTCTTCTTCTGCTTCTTCTCCTTCCTCTCTGTTTTCTTATTCTTCTTCTTCTTCTTCTCCTCCTTCTTCTCCTTCTTCTTCTTCTTCATTGTCTTTTTCTTCTTCTTCATCTTCTCCTCCTTCTTATTCTTCTTTTTCTTCTTCTTCTTCTTCTTCTTCCTCTTCATTCTCTTCTTCTTCTTCTTCTTCTTTGTCGTATTCTTCATCTTCTTTCTCTTCTTCCTCTTCCATTTGTTCTTCTTCCTCCTTCTCCTCCTGCTCCGTTGTCTTGTTCTTTTTCTTCTCTTTCTTCTTCTTCTTCTTCTTCTGCTTCTTCTTCTTCTCCTTCCTCCTCATCATCATCTTCTTTTTCTTCTTCTTCTTGTACTTGTTCTTCTTCTTCTTTATCCTCTTCTTCTTCTTCATCAACATCTTCTTCTTCTTCTTCTTTTTCTTCTTCTTCTTCTTCCTCTTCCTCTTCCTTTTCTTTTCTTCTTCTTCTTCTTCCTCCTTCTCTTCTTCTTCTTCTTCTTCTTCATTTTCTTCTTCTTCTTTTTTTCTTCTTTACCTACTTCTTTTTCTTCTTCTTCCTCTTCTTCTTCTTCCTCTTCTACTACCTCCTCTTCTTCTTTTTCTTTTTGTTCTTCTTCTTCTTCTTTTTCTTTCAATTCTTCTTCTTCTTCTTCATCATCTTCTTCTTCTTCTTCTTCTTCTTCCTTCTCTTCTTCTTCTACTTCTTCTACTTCCACTACTACTGCATCTTCTACATCTTTTTCTTCTTGTTATTCTTGTTCTTCTTCCTCTTGGTCTTCTTCTTCTTCTTCTCCTTCTTCATCACTTTCTTCTTCTTCTTCTTCCTCTTCCTCTTCTTCTCCTTATTTTACTTCTTCTACTTGTTCTTCTTCTTCATCTTCTTTCTCTTCTTCGTCTTCTTCCTCTTCTTCTTCTTCATCATCATCATCTTCTTCTTCTTCTTCTTTGCCATCCCTTTCTTCGCATTCTTCTTCTTCTTCTTCTTCTTCTTCTCCTTCTCCTTCTCCTTCTTCTTCCTCTTCTTCTTCTTCTACTACTACTTCTACTTCTCCTTCCTCTTCTTCTTCTTCTTCCTCCTCCAACTCCTCCTCTTCTTCATATTTTTATTATTCTTCTTATTCTTATTCTTCTACTTCTTCTTCCAATTCTTCATCTTGTTGTTCTTCTTTTTCTTATCCTTTTTCTTGTTCTTCTTCAATTATTTCTTCTTCTTTTTCTTCTACTTCTTCTTCTTCTTCTTCTTCCTCTTT
>JAIUJO010001556.1:42500-47500 GCA_023846275.1 Vanilla planifolia | reverse complement strand
TCTTATTCCTCTTCTTCCTCTATCATCATGTTCTTCTTCTTCTTCTTCTTCTTCTACTACTTCTACTTCTTTTCTCCATTTTCTTCTTCTTCTTCTTTTTCTTCTTCTATGATTTCTTCTTCTCCTTCTTCTTCAACATCTTCTTCTTCATCTTCTTCATCATCTTCATCTAGTTCTTTTTACTCTTCTTCTTCAACTTTTTCTTCATCACCTTCTTTTTCTTCTTCTCTTATTTGTTGTCCTTCTTCTTCTTCTTCTTCTTCTTCTACTATTTTTTCTTCTTCTTCTTCCTCTTCTTCTTCTTTTACTTCTTCTTCTTCATCATCTTCTTCTACTACTTCTTCTTCTTCTTCTTCAACTTCTTCTTCTTCTTCTTCTTTAACTTCTTCTTTTTCTTTCTCTTATTTCTCTTCAACTTTTTCTTCCTCTACTTCTTCTTTTTCTTCAGCTTCTTCTTCTTCTTCTTCTTCTTCTTCATCTTCTTCTTCCACTTCTTCTTCTTCTTCATCTTCTTCTTCTTCTTCTTCTTCTTATTCTTATTCTTCCTCTTCTTCTTCTTCTTTTCCTTCCTCATCTCCTTCTTCTTCATCTTCGTCTTCTTCTTCTTCTTCTTCTTCTTCTTCTTCATCTTCTTTCTCCTATTCTTGATCTTCAGCTTCTTCTTCTTATTCTTGTTCTCCTTGTTTTCTTCTTTTTCTTCTTCAACTTCTTCTTCATCTTATTCATCTTTTTCTTCTTCTTCTTCTCTTATTTCTTCTTCTTCTTGTTCTTCTTATTTCTTCTTCTTCATCATCATCATCATCTTATCTTATTCTTCTTCTTCTTCTTCTTGTTATTCTTCTACTTCTTCCTATTCTTCTTCCTCTTCATCATCATCTTTTTCTTCTTCTTCTACTACTACTACTTCTTCCTTTCTTTCATCCTTTTCTTCTTCTTCTGCTTCTTCTTCTCCTCCTTCTTCTTCTTATTCTTCTTCTCTGTCATCATCTTCTCCTTCGTCTTCTACTTCTTCAATTTCTTCATCTTCTTTTGTTCCTTCAACTTCTTCTTCTTTTACTATTTTTTTTCTTCTTCATCTTCACTTTATCTACTTCTGCTTCTTTGTCTTCTTCTTCTTCTTTTGCTTCTTCTTCTTCTTCTTCTTCTTCTTGTTTTTTCTTCTTTTTCTTCTTCTTGTCTTCTCTTTTTTCTTCTTTTTATTCTTCTTCTTCTTCTTCTATATCTTCTTTACCTTCATCATCATCTTCTTTTTCTTCTACTTCTTCTTCTTCTTCTTCTTATTCTTCTTTTTCAACTACTACTAGTACTACTTCTACTTCTACTTCTTCTTCTTCTTCTTTTGTCTTCTTCTTCTTCTTCTTCTTCTTCTTCTTTGTCTACTTCTTCTTCTTCACCTTCTTCTGCTTCTTTCTTTTCTTCTTCTTCTTCTTCTTCTTCTTCTTCCTCTTCTTCTGCTTCTTCTTCTTCTTATTATTTTTTCCTAATACTTCTTCTAGTTCTTCTTCTTCTTCTATTTCTTCTTCTTCTTCTTCTTCGTCCTCTTCTCCTCCTCCTCCTCCTCCTCCTCCTCCTCCGATTTCTTAATCATCTTCTTCTTCTTTCCCTTCTTCTTCTTCTTCTTTTATCTTATTCATCATCTTCTTCTTCTTCTTCGTCTTCTTCTTCTTCTTTCTTCTTCGTCCACTTCTTGTTCACCTTACCACCTTCTTGATCCTTTTCTTTTTTTTCTTGTTCTTCTACTACTACTACTACTTCTTCTTCATCTTCTCTTGCTTCTTCTTCTTCTTCTTCTTCTCCTCCTCCTCCTCCTCATTCTTCCTCTTCTTCTCTTTCTTCTTCTACTTCTCCTTCCCCTTCTTCTTTTACTCCTTCTTCTTCTATTTCTTTTTCTTCTTCTTCTTCTTCTTCTACTTCTTCTTCTAATTTTTCTCTTCTTTTTCTTCTTATCTTCTTCTACTTTTTCTTATTCTTATTTTTCTTCTTTTTCTTCTTCTTCTTCTTCCCCCATCTTTTCCTCTTCTTCTTCTTGATTTTGTTTTCTTCTTCTTTTTCTTCTTCTTCTTCTTCTTCTTCTTGTACAACGTCTTCTTCTACTACTTCTACATCTTCTTCTTCTTCTTCTTCGTCTTTTTCTTCTTCTTCTTCTTCATCATCTTGTTCTTCTTCCACTTTCTTTCTTCTTCTTCCTCCTCTACTTTAACTTCTTCTTCTTCTTCTTCTTCATCATCTTATTGTTCTTCTTCTTCTTTTTCTTCTTCTTCTTCTTCTTCTTCTTCTTCTTCTTCTTCTTCTTCTTCTTATTCTTCTACATCGCTTTCTTCTTCTCTTTCTTCTTCTTCCTTGTCTTCGTCTTCTTCTTCTTGCACCTCCTCCTCCTCTTCTTCTTCTTCTCATCCACTTATTTCTTCTTATTCTTCTTCTTCTTCCTCCACTTTTTCTTCTTCTTCTTTCATCTTTTTCTTCTTATTCTTCTTCTTTTCCTTCTCCTTTTCGCTCTTCTTCCTCTTCTTCTACTTCCTTATCTTCTACCTCTTCGTCTTCTTCTTCTTCTTCTTCTTCTTCTTCTTCCTCTTCTTCTTCTTCTTCCTTTTCTCCATCTTCTTCTCCTCCTATTTCTTCGCCTTCTTCTACTTCTTTTTCTTATTTTTCTTGTTCTTTCTCTTCTTCTTCTTCTACTTCTTCTTCTTCTTCTTTTTCTTATTCTTCTTCATCGTCGTTTTTTCTTCTTCTTTTCTCCTTTTTTTTCTTTTTCTTCTTCTTCTTCTTCTTCTTTTTCTTCTTCTTCTACTTATTCTTCATCTTCTTCTTCTTACTTCTTCTTCTTCTTCTTTTACTTATTCTTCTTCTTTAAGGTCTTCTTATTCTTCTTCTTCTTCTTCTTCTTCCTCTTCTTCTTCTTCTTCCTCGTCTTCTTCTTCTTTTTCTTTTCCTTCTTCTTCATCTTCTTCTTCATCGTCTTCTTCTTCTTCTTCTTCTCCTTTTTCTTCTACTTCATCTTTTATTTTCTTCTTCTTCATCATCATCTTATCTTCTTCTTCATTGTCTTCTTCTTTCTTTGTTTCTTCTTCTTCTTGTTCTTCTTCATCTTCTTCTTCTTCTTCTTTTCCTTCCCCGTCTTCCACTTCGTCCTCTTCTTCTAGCTCCTTTTCTTTTTCTTCTTCCACATCTTCTGTTGCTCTTTCTTGTTCTTCTAGTTCTTCATCTTCTTTTTATTCTTTTCCTATTTCTCTTCTTTCTCTCCTTCTTTTTCCTCTCCTATTTCTTCATCCTATTCTTCTTCTTCTTCTTCTTCTTCTTATTCTTCTTTTCCTTCTTTTTCTTCTTCTTCTTGTTCATCTTCTTCTTCCTTTTCTTCTTCTTCAACTTCTTTTATTTCTTCTTCTTTGTCATCTTCTTCTTCTTCTTCCTCCTCTTCTTCTTTGTCTTCCTCTTCAACTTCTTCTTATTCTTCTTCTTCTTCTTCCTCTTCTTGTTCTTCTTCCTTTTCTTTTTCTTCTTCTTCTGCTTCTTCTTTTTCTTCTTGTTCTTCTTCCTCTTCGACTATTTCTTCTTCTATTTCGACTTCTTTTTCTGCTTCTTCTTTTTTGTTCTTCTTCAGCTTCATCTTATCTTCTTCTTCTTCTTCTTCTTCTTCTTCTTTTCCTCCTCGTCTTCTTCTTCTTCTTCTTCCTCCTCCTCTTCTTCTTCTTCTTCTTCTCCTTCTCCTTCTTGTTGTTCTTCTTCTTTTCCTTCTCCTTCTTCCACTTATTATCGTTCTTCCTCTTCTTCTTCTTCTTCATCATCTTCTGCCACTTCTTCTTTTTCTTCTTCTTCTTCATCTTCTACTATTTCTTCCTCTTCTTCTTCTTCTTCTTTCTTCTTCTACCACTTCTTCTTCTTCTTCTTTCTTCATCATCATCTTCTTCTTCTTTCTTCATCATCATCATCTTCTTCTTCATCTTCTAATCTTCTTCAACATCTTCTTCTTCTTCTTCTTCTTCTTCTTCTTCTTCTTCTTCATCTTTTCCTTCTTCTTCTTCCTCTTCTTTTTATTCTTCTTCTAGTTTTTTCGCTTCTTCTTCTCCTATTTCTTCTTCTCCTCCTCCTCCTCCTTCTTCTTCTACTTCTTCTTCTACTACTTCTACTACTTCTTCACATACTTCTTCTTCTTCTTCTAATTCTTCTTCTTCATCTTCTAATTCTTTTCCTTCTTCTTCTTCTTCTTCTTCTTCTTCTTCCTCTTCTTCTTCTTTTTTCTTCTTCTTCATCATCATCTTAATTTTTTCTTCTTCTTTGTCTTCTTCTTCTTCTTTTTCTTTTTCTTATTCTTCCTCGATTTCTTCTTTTTCAACTTTTCCTTCTCCTTCTTCGACTTCTTCTTGCTCCTCTTCTCCTTTTTGTTCCACATCTTCTGCTACTACTTCTTCTTCTTATTCTCCTTCTTCTTTTGCTTTTTCTTCATCCTCCTCTTCTTCTTCTTCTTCTTCTTCTTCTCCCTCTTCTTCTTCTTCTTCTTCTTCTTCGCTTTGGTCTTCTTATTCTTCTTCTTATTCTTCTACTTCTACTTCTTCTTCTTCTTCTTCTCCTCCTAATCTTATTTCTTCTTCTTCTTCTTCTTCTTCTTCTTCTTCTTCCTCTTCTTCTTCGTTTTCTTTTTGTTCTTCTTCTTCCTCTTTTTCCTCATCTTCTTTTCCTTCTCCTTCTTCTACTTTTTCTTCTACTTCTTCTTCTCATTCTCCTTCTCCTTCTTCTTCTTCTTCATCTTGTTCTTTTTCTCCTACTTGTTTTTCTTCTTCTTCTTCTCTTCTCCTTCTATTTCTTCTTCTTCTTCTTCTTGGGCAACTTCTTCTTCTTCTTCTTTTCCTTCGTCTTCCTCCTTCTCCTCTTCTTCTTCTTCTTGTTCTTCCTTTTCTACTTACTCTTCTTCTTCTTCGTCTTCTTCTTCTTCTTGTTCTTCTACTTCTTCTTTTTCATCATCTTCTTCTTCTTCTTCTTCTTCATCTTTTTCTCCATTTTCTACT
>JAIUJO010001556.1:35000-37500 GCA_023846275.1 Vanilla planifolia | reverse complement strand
CTTCTTCTTTTTCTTCTACTTCTTCTTCTTCTTCAACTTCTTTTTCTTCTTCTTCATCTTCTTCTTCGCCTTCTCTTTCTTCTTCTTCTTCAATTTCTTTTTATTCTTCTTCTTCTTCTTCTTCTTCTTCTTATTCTTGTTATTATTTTTCTTTTCCTTCATCATCATCTTATTCCTGTTCTTCTTCTTCTTTTTCTTCTTCTTCTTCTACTTCTTCTTTTCCTGCTACTTCTTCTTCCCCTTCTTCTTCTTCTTCTTCTTCTTCTTCCCCATCTTCTTCTTCTTCTTCTTCATCTCCTACTTATCCTTCTTTTCTTTTTATTCTTCTTCTTCTTCTTCTATTTCTTCTACTTCTTTTTTTCTTCATCTTTTTCTTTCTTCTTTTTCTTCTTCATCTTATCTTCTTCTTATTCTTTCACTTCTTCTTTTACGTTTTCTTCTTCTTCTTCCTTTCCTTCACTTTCATACTCTTCTTCCTCTTCTTCTCGTTCCTCTACAAATTCTCCTTCCTCGTCTTCTTCCGCTTCTTCTTCTTCGTCTTCTTCTTCCTCATCTTCAACATCATCATTTTCTTTCTCTTTTCTTCTTCTTCTTCTTCTTCTTCTCCCTCTTCTTCTTCATCTAATTCCTCATCCTTTTAACCTTCTTCTTTTTCTTCTCCTCCTCCTCCTTCTTCTACTTCTTTTTCTTCTTCTCTTTCTTCTTCTACATCTTTTTCTTCAACTTCTTCTTCCTCTTCTTCTTCTTCTTCTTCTTTCTTATTCTTCTTCTACTTCCTCATCTTATCTTTTTCTTTCTCTTTTTCTTCTTTTTCTTCTTCTTCTCCTTCTCCTTCTCCTTCTTCTTTTCCTTCTCCTTCTTCAACTTCTTCCTTTTTCTTCTTTTCCTTTTCCTTCATTTACTTTTTCATCATCTTCTTCTTCTTCTTGTTCTTCTTCTTGTTCTTCTTCTTCGTCTTCTTCTTCTTCTTATCCTTCTATTTTTTCTTCTTCTTCATCTACTACAACTTCTTCTTCTTCTACTTCTTTTTCTTCTTCTTCTTCTTCTTCTTCTTTTACTGCTTCTTCTTCTACTTCTCCTTCTTTTTCTTCAACTTCTTCTTCTACTCCTTCTTCTTCTTCTTGTTTTTCTTCATCATTTTCTTCTTCTTCATCATCTTCTTCTTCTTCTTCTTCTTTTTCTTTGTCTTCTACTTCATCTTCTTCTTCTTGTTCTTCTTCTTCTTCTTCTTCTTCTTTCTCTTCTTCTTCTTTACCTTCTTCTCCTTCTTTTTTTTTGCCTTGTTCTTCTCCTCCTTCTTCTTCTTCTTCTTTGTCCACATCATCTTCTTCTTCTTCATCTTCGTCTTCGTCTTCTTCTTCTTCTTCTTCTCCTTCGTCTTCTTCTTCTTCTTCTAATTCTTCCTTTTCTTCTTCTTCTTCTTCTTCTTGAAATCTTCTTCTTCTTCTTATTCTTCTTCTTCACCTCCTACTTCTTCTTCTTCTTCTTCTTCTTCTTCTTGAAATCTTCTTCCTCTTCTTCTTCTTCTTCTCCTTCTTCCTCTTCTTCTTCTTCTTCTTCTTTTTCAACTTCTTATTCTGCTTCTCCCTCTTCTTCTTCCACTTCTTCTTCGCCTTCTTCTTCTTCTTCTTCTTCTTCCTCTTCTTCCTTACCTTCCTCCTTTTCTTCTTTTTCATCATTTGCTTCTTCTTCTTCTTGTTCCTCTTCTTCCTCTTCATTTTTGTGTTCTTCTTTTTCTTTTTCTTGTTCTTCATTATCATCATCTTCTTCTTCTTCATCTTCTCTGCTATCTTATTCTTCTTCATCCTCTTCTTCCTCTAATTCTACTTCTTCATCATCTTCTTCTTCTTCTTCCTTTGCTTCTTTACCTCTTTCCTAATCTTCTTCTAGTTCTTCTTCTTCATCTTCTTCTTCTTCTCGTTCTTCTTTTTCTTCTTCTTCTTCTTCTTCTTCATCTTCATCTTCTTCTTCGTCCACCTCTTCTTCATCTTCTTCTTCTTCATCTTCTTCTTCTTCTTCTTCTTCTTCTTCTTCTTCTTCTTCATTTAATTCTTCATCTACTTCCCATTCTTCCTCTTCTTCTTCTTCTTCTTCCTCTTCTTCTTCTTCTTATTTTGCCTCTTCTTCCTTTTCTTGTCCGTCTTCTTCTTCTTCTTCTTCTTCTTCTTCTTCTTTTTCATATGCTTCATCATGTTCTTCTTCTTCTTATTCTCCTTCTCCTTTGTGCACTTCATCATCTTCTTCTTCTTCTTCTTCTTCTTATTTTTCTACTTATTCTACTTCTTTTTCTTCTTCTTTTTTCTACTGCTTCTTCTTCTAATTTGTGTCCTTCTTTTTCTTCTTCTTCTTCTTCTTTTACTTCTACTTCTTCTTCTTCTTCTTCTTATTCTTTTTCTTCTTCTTCTTCTTCTTTTTATTAATCTCCTTCTTCTTCTTCTTCTACTTATTCTTCTTCTTCTTCTACTTCTTCTTCTTGTTCTCCTTCTTCTTCTTCTTCTTC
>JAIUJO010001556.1:27500-30000 GCA_023846275.1 Vanilla planifolia | reverse complement strand
TTCTTCTTCTTCTTCTTATTCTTTTTTTCTTCTTCTCTTTCTTCTTTTTCTACTTCTTCTTCTTCTTCTTCTTCTTCTTCTTCCTCTTCTTTTACATCTTCTTCTTCTTCTTCTTCTTCTTCTTCTCCCTCTCCTTCTTCTTCTTTGTCCTCTTCATCTTTTTAATCTCATTCTTCTTCTTCTCCTTCTTTTTCTTCTTCTTCTTCTTCTTGTATTTATTCTTCTTCTTGTTCTTGTTTTCTTCTTCTTCATTTTTCTGCTTTTTGTTCATCTTATTTTCTTCTTATTCTTTGCCTTCTTCTTTTTCATTTTCTTCTTCTTCTTCTTCTTCTTCCTCTTTTTCTTCTTCTTCTTCTTTTCCTACTCCTTTATCCACTTCTTCCTCTTCTTCTTGCTCATCTTCGACCACTTCTTCTCCTTCTTCTTCTTCTTCATCTTCTTCTTCTTCTTCTTCTTCTAATTCTTATTCTTCTTCTTCTTCTTCTAATTCTTATCCTTCTTCTTGTTTTTTCCTTTTCTTCTTCTTCATCTTCTTCTACTTCTTCTTCTTTTTTTTCTTCTTCTTATTCTTATTTTTCTTCTTCTCCTTCTTCTTTTTCTACTTCTTCTTCTTCTTCTTCTTCCTCTTCGCTTACATCTTCTTCTTCTTCTTCTTCTTCTTCTTCTTCTCCTTCTCCTTCTTCTTCTTCTACCTTTTCTTCTTTTTAATCTCATTCTTCTTCTTCACCATCTTTTTCTTCTTCTTCCTCTTCTTTTATTTCTTCTTTTTTATTTCTTCTTCTTCTTGTTCTAGTTCTTCTTCTTATTTTTTCTTCTTTTTCTTCTTCATCTTGTCTTCTTCTTATTCTTTGCCTTCTTCTTTTTCATTTTCTTCTTCTTCTTCTTCTTCTTCTTCTTCTTTTTCTTCCTCTTCTTCTTCTTCTTCTTCTTTTCATTCTCCTTTATCAACTTCTTCCTCTTCTTCTGGATGATCTACCTCTTCTTCTTGCTCAGCTTCGACCACTTCTTCTCCTTCTTCTTCTTCTTCTTCTCCTTTTTTTTCTTCTTCTTCTAATTTTTATTCTTCTTCTTCTGCTTGTTGTTGTTGTTTTTCCTTTTCTTCTTCTTCATCTTCTTCTGCTTCTTCTTCTTTTTCTTCTTATTCTTTTTCTAATTTTTCTTCTTCTTTTTTCTGATCTTCTTCTTCTTCTTTTAGTTCTTCTTCTTCTTCTTCCTCCACTTCTTCTTCCTCTTCTTCTTCTTCTTCTTCTTCTTCTTCTTCTTCTTCCCCTTCTTCTTCTTCTTCATCTTCTCCTTCTTCTTCTTCTTCATTATCATCATCATCTTCTTCTTTTTCTTTTTTTTCTTCTTCTTGTTCTTCTTCTTCTTCTTCTTCAACAACATCATCTTCTTTCTCTTAGTCTTCTTATTCTTCTCCTTCTTCTTCCTCTTCTTCTTTTACTTCTTCGTTTATTTAACCTTCTTCTTCTCCTTCTTTTTCTCCTCCTTCTTCTTCTCCTACTTTTTCTTCTTCTCCTTCTACTTTTTCTTCTTCTCCTTCTTCTTCTTCATATTCTTCTTCAACTTCTTCCACTTGCTTCTTCTTCTTCTTCTCCTCTTATTTGTTCTTCTTCATCTTCTTATCTTGTTTCTTC
Organism: Vanilla planifolia; assembly: GCA_023846275.1. Lineage (NCBI taxonomy): Eukaryota > Viridiplantae > Streptophyta > Magnoliopsida > Asparagales > Orchidaceae > Vanilla > Vanilla planifolia. The sequence goes on along the minus strand of JAIUJO010001556.1, from coordinate 28,366 downwards.
TTCTTCTTCTTCTTCTTCTTCTTCTTCTTCTTCTTCATCTTCTTCTTGTTCTTCTTTTTCTTCTTCTTCATCATCATCATCTTCTTCTTCTTCTTCTTCTTCTTCTCCTTCTTCTTCTTCTTCTTCTTCTTCTTCTTCTTCCTCTTCTTCTTCCTCTTCATCTTCTTCCTCTTCTTCTTCAAGTTTTTCTTCTTCTTCTTCTTCTTCTTCATCTTGTCTTCTTCTTCTTCTTCATCTTCTTCGTCTTTTTCTTCTTCTTCCTCTTCTTCTTTCTCTTCTTCTTCTTCTTCTTCTTCTTCTTCTTCTTATTCTTTTTCTTTTTCTTCATCTCCATCATCTTCCTCCTATCCTTCATGTTCTTCTTCTTCTTCTTCTTCCTCTTCTTCTTCTTCTGGTTCTTCTTCTTCCTCTTCTTCTTCTTCTTCATCTTGAACTTCTTCTTCCACTTCTTCTTCTTCTTCTTCTACAACTACTTCTTCCCCTTCTTCTTCTTCTTCTTCTCCTTTTTATTATTCTTCTTCTTCTCTTTCTTCTTCTTCTCTTTCTTCTTCTTCTCCTTCCATTTCTACTTCTTCTTCTTCTTTTTCCTCTTCTTCTTCTTCTTCTTCTTCTTCTACATCTAATTCTTCTACTACTTCTTCTTCTTCTCATACTTCTTCTCCTTCTTTTTCTTCTTCAACTTCTTCTTCTTCATCATCTTCTTCTTCTTCTTTTTTTCTAATTTTACTTCTTCTTGTTCCTATTCTTATTCTTCATTCTTCTTTTTTTTCTTCATCTTATCTTCTTCTTTTTCTTCATTCACTTCTTCATCTTCTTCTTTTCCCTACCCTTCATCCACTTCTTCCTCTACTTCTACTTCCTCTACC
>JAIUJO010001556.1:7500-15000 GCA_023846275.1 Vanilla planifolia | reverse complement strand
CATCTACTACTTCTTGTTCTTCTTCTTCTTCTTTTTTTCTTTCTTCTTCCTCGTCCTCTTCTTCTTCTTCATCATCTCTTATTTCTTCTTCTTCTACTACTTCCTCTTCTTCTTCTTCTTCATCTTCTTCTTTTTCTTCTTCTTCTTCTTCTTTTTCTTTTTCTTTTTCTTCTACTTCCTCTTCTTCTTCTTCTTCTTCTTCTTCTTCTTCTACTTCTTATTCTTCTTCTTCATCCTTATCGTCTTCTTCTTCTTCTTCTTCCTCTTCTTCCACTACTACTACTTCCCCTCCTTCTTCTTCTACTTCTTCTCCTTCTTCTACTTCTTCTCCTTCTTCTTCTTCTTCTTCTTCTTCATCTTCTTCTCCTTCTTCTTTGTCTTCTTCTTATTCTACTTCTTTTTCATTATCACCATCTTCTTCTTCCTTTTGTCGTTGTTGTTCATCTTCTTCTTCTTCTTCTTCTTCTTCTTATTCTTCTTCTTCTACTTCTTTTTCTTTTTCTTCTTCTTCCTCTTCGCCTTCTTCTTCTTCTTCTTCTTCTTCTCCTTCCTCTTCTTCTTCTTTTACTTCTACTTCTTCTATAACTCCTTGTCCTTCCTCTACTCCTTCTTCTTCTTCTTCTTCTTCTTCTTCATCTTCTCCTTCTTCATATTCTTATTCTCCCTCTTCTTCTTTTTCTTCTTCTTCCTTCTTCTTCTTCTTCTTCTTCAACTTATCTTTTTCTTCTTCTTCTTTTTCTTCTTCTCCTTCCTCTACTTCATCTTTTCCTTCTACTTCTTATTCTTCATCATCATCATCTTATTCTTCTTCACCTACTTCATCTTCATCTTCTTCTTTTTCTCTTTCTTGTTCTAATTCTTTTAAATCTTCTTCTTCTTCTTCTTGTTCAACTTCTTCAACTTCTTCTTCTTCTTCTTCTTCCTCTACTCCTGCTCCTATTTTTTGTTCTTCTTCTTCTTCTTCTTTCTTCTTCATCTTATTCTTCTTCTTCTTCTTCTTCTTCTTTATTTTATCATGTTCGTCTTTGTCTTCCTCTTCTTCTTCTTTTGCTCTTTTACTTTTTTCCTTTTTCTTTTTACTCTTCTTCTTCATATTCTTCCTCATGTTCTTCTCCCATTTCTTCTTCTTTTTCTTCTTCTACTTCTACTTCTTCATCTTCTTATTGTTTTTCCTCTTGTTGTTCTTATTCTTTCTCTTCCTCTTCTTCTTCCTCTTCTTCAATATTATCATCATCATCATCTTCTTCTTCTTCTTCTTCTTCTTCCTCTTCTTTTTCTTCTTCTTCTTCTACATCTACTTCTTCTTCTTTGTCTTCTTTTTCTTCTTCTTCTTCTTCTTCTACTTCTACTTTTTCTTCTTCTTTTTCTTCTTCTTCTTCTTCTTCTTCTTCTACTTCATCTTCCTTTTCATCATCTTCTTCTTCTTCATCTCCATCGTCTTCTTCTTCTTCTTCTCCATCTTCATTTTCTTCTTCCCCTTCTTCTTCTTCTCCTTCTTCTTCTTCTTCTTCTTCTCCAACTTCTTTTCTTTTTCTTCTTCTTTTTTCCTCTTCCCCTTCTTCTGTTATTTCATCTTCTTCTTTGTCGTCTTCTTCTTCATCTTCTTTTTCTTCTATCTTCTTCTTCTAATTCTTCTTCTTCTTCATTTCTTTCTTCTCCTTCCTCTTCTTCTTCTTATTCTTCTTCTATTTTTTCTTCTTCTTCTATTTCTTCTTCCACTTCTTCTTCAACTTCTTGTTCTTCTTCATCTTCTTCGTCTTCTTCTTCTTCAACTTCTACTTCCACTACTTCTTCTACTTCTTACTATTATTACTATTACTAACTTTATTATTATTAATCTTCATCATCATCATCATCATCATCATCGTCTTCTTCTTCTTCTTCTACTTCTTCTTCTACTTCTTCTTCTTGTTCTTTTTCTTTTCTTCTTCTACCACAACTACTACAACTACTTATTCTTCTTCATCCTCTTCGCCTTCTTTTTCATCTTCCTTTCTTCTTTTTCTTCCTCTTATTCTTCTTCTTCTTTCGTTTCTCCTTCTTCTTCTTCTCCTTCTCCATGTTCTTCTTCCTATGCTTCTTATTCTTCTTCTTCTTCTTCTTCTTCTTCTTCCTCTTCTTCTACTCATTCTTCATCCTCTTCCACTACTTTTCCCTCTTGTTGTTTTTCTTTCTTCTTCTTCTTCTTTGCTTCTTCTTTATCTTTTTCTTCATCCTATCTTCTTCTTTTTCTTCTTCTTCCTCTTCTTCTTCTTTTCCTTCTCTTTCTTCCCCTTCTTCCTCTTCTTCTGATTCCTCTTCCTCTTCTTTCTCTTCTTCAACTTCTTCTATTTCTTCTTCTTCTTCTTCTTCTTCTTCTTCTTCTGCTTCTTCTTCTTCTACTTCTTCTATTCCTTCTCTTCTTCTTCTTCTTCTTCTTCTTTTTCTTCTTTTTCTTCTTCTTTCTTCATCTTCTTTTTCTTCTTCATCTTCTTCATGTTATCTTCTTCTTCTTTTTCTTGTCCTTCTTCTTCTTCTCCTTCTTCTACTTCTTCAACTTCTTCTTCTTCTTCTTCTTTTTCTACTACTACTATTTCTTTTTCTTCTTTTACTATTACTTCTTCTTCTCCTCTGTCTACTTCTCCTTCTTCTTTTGTTTTTACTTCTTCTTCTTCCACTTCCTCTACTTCATCTTCATCTTCGCCCTCACCTTCTTCTTCTCGTTCTTGTTCTCCTTCTTCTTTTGCTTCTTCTTCTTTTTCTTCTTCATCTTATTCTTGTTCTTCTTTTTCTTCTTCCTCTCTTTCTTCTTCTTCATCTTCTTCTTCTTCTTGTTTTTCTTCTTCATTTTTTCTTTCTCCTTCTTCTCCTTCTTCATCAACTTCTTCTTTTTCTTAATATTATCTTTTTATAATACTTCTTCTTCTTCTTCTTCTTATTCTTTTTCTTCTTTTTCTTTTCCTTCTCCTTCTTCCTATTCTTCCTCTTCTTCTTGTTCCTCTCCTTGTTCTTCTTCTTCTTCTTTCTATTCTTTTTCTTCTTCTTCATCTTCCTCTTCTTTTTGTTCTTCTTCTTCTTCTTCTTCGTCTTCTTGTTCTCCTACTTGCTTTTCTTCCTCTTCTTCTTCTTCTTCTTCTTCTTCTTCTTCTTCTTCCTCTTTTCTTCATCTTCTTCTTCATCATCATTACCTTCTTCTTCTTCTTCTTCTTCTTCTTCTTCTTCTACTACTACAGCTACTACTACTACTTATTCTTCTTCTTCTTCTTTTTCTTCTTCTACTTTTTTTTTTCTTCTTTTCTTCCTCTCCTTCTACTACTTCTCCTATTTCTTCTTCTTCTACTTCTTCTCCTCCTTCTTCTACTTCTTCTTTTTCTTCTTCTTCTTCTTCTTCTCCTCCTCCTCCTCCTTCTTCTTCTACTTCTATTTCAACATCACCATCTTCTTCTTGTTCTCGTTTTCTTTTTTTTTGTTCATCATCATCATCATCATCTTCTTCTTCCTTTTCTTTTTCTTCTTCTACTTCTTCTTTTTCTTCTTCTTCTTCTTTGTCTTCTTCTACTTCTTCTTCTTCTTCTTCTTCTTCTCCTCCTCCTTCTTGTCCTTCTTCTTCTTCTACTTCTTCTACAACTCCTTATTCTTTTTCTCCTTCTTCTATTCCTTCTTCTTCTTCTTTTACTTCCTCAACTTATCTTCTTCTTCTTCTTCTTCTTTTTTCTTCTTATTTTTCTTCCTTTTCTTCTTCTTCTTCCTCTTCCTCTTCTTCTTCCACTTCTTCAATATCATCATCATCATCCTCTTCTTCTTCTTCTATCTCTACTTCTTCTTTGTCTACTTCTTCTTCTTCTTCTTCTACTACTACTACTAATTTTTCTTGTTATTCTTCTTCTTCTTATCCTTGTTCTTCTTCTTCTTCATGTTTATCTTCTTCTTCTTCTTCTTCTACTTCTTCTTCTTCTTCTTCTTCTTGTTCTTCAACTACTTCATCTTACTTTTCATCATCTTCTTCTTCTTCATTTCCATCGTCTTCTTCTTCTTCTTCATCATCTTCTTTTTCTTCTTCTTCTTCTTCTTCTTCTTCTTCTTCTGCCATTTCATCTTCTTCTTCGTCGTCTTCATCTTGTTTTTCTCTTTACTCTTCTTCTAATTCTTCTTCTTCTTCTTCTTTTCTTTCTTCTTGTTCATGTTCTTCTTATTCTTCTTGTTCTATTTTTTTTTTCTTCTTCTTCTTCTTCAACTTCTTACGCTTCTTCTTCATCTTCTTTGACTTCTTCTTCTTCTTCTTCTACTTCTACTTCATCTTCCTCTACTTATTATTATTATTATTACTATTGTTATGTTTATTATTATTAATATTAATCTTAATCATCAACTTCTTCTTTTTCTTCTTCTTCTTCTTCTTTTCCTTCTCTTTCTTCCATAATTTCCACTTCTTCTAATTCCTCTTCTTCTTTTACTTCTTCTACTTCTTTTATTTCTTCTCTCGTTCTTTTTCTTCTTCTTCTTCTACATCTTATCTTCTTCTTCTTCTTCTTCTTCTTCTTCTTCTCCTCCTCCTTTTTCTTCTTCTTATTCTTCTTCTTCTTCTTCCACTTCTTCTTCTTCTTCTTCTTCTTCTTCTTCTACTTCTTCTTCATCTTCTTTTACTATTACTTCTTCTTCTTGATCTTCTTCTTCACCTTCCCCATCTTCTTCTTCTTCTTCTTCCTTTTCCTCTCCTTCTTCTTCTTCTTCTTCTTCTTTTTCTTCTCCTTCTCCTTTTGCTTCTTCTTCCTCCTCTTCATCTTGTTCTTGTTCTTCTTTCTCTTCTTCCTCTCTTTCTTCTTCCTCATGTTCTTCTTCTTCTTCTTTTTCTTCTTCATCTTTTTCTTTCTTCTTCTCCTTCTACATCATCTTCTTCTTTTTCTTATTCTTAACTTCTACTTCTTTTTCTTCTTCTTCTTCTTCTTTTTCTTTTTCTTTTCTTTCTCCTTCTTCAGATTCTTCCTCTTCTTCTAGTTCCTTTCCTTCTTCTTCTTCTTCTTCTTCCTATTCTTTTTCTTCTTCTTCTTCATCTTCTTCATCTTCTTCTTCTTCTTCTTCTTCCTTCTTCTACTACTTCCTCTTCTTCTTCTGCTTCATCTTCTAAGTTTTCTTCTCCTGCTTCCTCTTCTTCCTCTTATTCTAGTTCCTCTTCTTCTTCTTCTTCCAATTCTTCTTCCTTTCCTACTTCTTCTTCTTCTTCATTTTCTTCTACAACTACTTCTTCTTCTTGTTCTTCCACTATTTCTTCTTCTTCTACTTCTACTTCTTCTTCTTATACTTCTTCTCCCTCTTCTTCTTCTTCTTCTCCATCTTATCTTCTTCTTCTTCTTCTTCTTCCATTTATTCTTCTACTTCTTCTTCTTCTTCTTCTTCATGTTCTCCTTCTTCATTTTCTTCTTCTTCTTCCACTTCTTCTTCTTCTTCTTCATATACTTCTTTTTCTTCTTCGTCTTCTTCTTCTTCTTCTCCTCCTTTTTTTTGATGTTGTTGTTGTTCTTCTTCTTCTTCTCCTTCTCCTCCTCCTTCATTTTCTTCTTCTTCTACTTCTTTTACTATTAATACATCCTCTTCTTATTCTTCTTCTTCTTCTTTTACTATTACTACTTCTTCCTCTTCACCTTCTTCTCGTTCTTCTTCTTCCCCTTTTCCTTTTGCTTCTTCTTCTCCTTCTTCCCCTCTTCCTTTTCTTGTTCGTGTTCTTCTTCTTCTTCTCTTTCTTCTTCTTCTTCTTCTTCTTCTTTCTTCTTCTCCTTCTACTTCTTCTATTACTTCTTCTTTTTCTGCTTCTTTAGTTTTATCTTCTTCTTCTTTTTCTTCTTCTTCTTTTTCATCTCATTCTTCCTATTCAGTCTATTCATCAAGTTTCTCTTCTGCTTCTTCTTCTTCTTCTTCTTCTTCTTCTTCTTTTTCTTCTTCTTCTCCTTCTTCCTCTTCTACTTCTTCTTCCTCTCTTTCTTCTTCTTCTTCTTCTTCTTCCTCTTCTTTTACTTCTTTCTTCTTCTTCTTCATCATCTTCTTCTTCATCTTATCTCCTTCTTCTTCTTCCTCTTCTTCTCCTTCTTTTTCTTTTCCTTCTCCTTCTACCTTTTCTTCCTTTTGTTCTAGTTCCTCTTCTTCTTCTTCTTATTCCTCTTCTTCTTCTTTTTCTTCTTCTTCTTCTTCTTCTTCTTCTTCTTCCCCTATTGCCACTTTTCCTACATCAATTCTTCTTCATCTTCTTCTTAGTCTTCTTCTTCTACTTCTTCTTCTTAGTTTTGTTCTTTTTTTTTTCTTCTTCTTCTTCCTCATTTTTCTTCTTCTTCTTCTTTATCATCTTATCTTCTTCTTCTTTTCTTGTTCTTCTTCTTCTTCCCCTTCTTCTTCTTCTTTGTCTTCTTCTTCATCTAATCTTCTTCATCTTCTTCATCTCCTTCTTCTTTTTTCCTCTTCTTCCTCTTCTTCTTCAACTTCTTCTTCTTCTTCTTCCTCTTCTTCTTCGTCTTCTTCTTCGTCTTATCTTCTTGATCTTCTTCATCTCCTTCTTCTTTTTTCTTCTTCTTCCTCTTCTTCTTCAACTTCTTCTTCTTGTTCTATTACTATTACTACTTCGTCTTCTACTTCTTCTTCTTCTTTCTCTCCTTCTTCTTGACTTCTCCTTCTGCTTCTTCTTCTTCTTATTCCTCTTCTTCTTGTTCTTTTTCTTCTTCTTCTTCTTCACTTTCTTCTTTTTCTACATCTTCTACTTCTTTTTCTTCTTCTTCTTTTTCTAATTCTTCTTCTTCTTCTTGTACTTCTTCTTCGTTTTCTTAATCTTAACTTCTTCTTCTTCTTCATCTTCTTGTTTTTTCTCTTCCTCTTCTTTTCCTTCTCCTTCTTCCTATTCTTCCTCTTCTTATTGTTGCTCTTCTTCTACTTCTTCTTCTTCTCCTCCATCGTATTCTTCTACTTCTTCTACTTCTCTTTCTTCTTCTTCTTCTTCATCTTCTTCATCCTTCTTCTTCTTGTTCTTCTACTTCTTCTTCTTCAAGTTATCTTCTTCTTCTTCTTCTTCTTCTTCCTCTATTTCTCCTTCTTCTAATTCTTCTTCCTCTTTTGTTTCGTCTTCATCTTCTTCTTCATTATCTTCTTTTTCATCTCCTTCTTCTCCTTCTTCTTCTTCTTCTTCTCCTTCTTCTTCTTCGTCTTCATCTTCTTCTTCTTTTTCTTTTTCTTCTTCTTCTTCAACATCTTCCTTTTCTTCTTCTTCTCCTTCTTCTTCTTCTTCTTCTTCAAATCTTCTTCTTCAAATCTTCTTCTTCTTATTATTATTATTTTACTTTGTCGTCTTCCTCTTCTTCTTATTCTTCTTCTTCTTCTTATTCTTCTTCTTCTACTTCTACTTCTTCTTCTTCTTCTTCTTCTTCTTCTTCTAATTCATCTTCTTCCTTATCATCTTCTTCTTCTTCTTGTTCTTCTCCTTTTTCTTCTTGTTCTTGTCCTTTTTCTTCTTCTTCTTCTCCTCCTTCTCCTCCTTCTTGTTCT
>JAIUJO010001556.1:0-2500 GCA_023846275.1 Vanilla planifolia | reverse complement strand
TTCTTCTTCTTCTTCTTCTCCTCCTCCTCCTCCTACTCCTATTTCTTCTTCTTTTTCTTCTTCTTCTTCTTCTTCTACTTCTTTTTCTTCTTTTGTTTTCTACTTCTTCTTCTTCTTCTTCTACATCTTCTTCTTCTTCTTCTTCTTCTTCTTCTTCTTCTTCTTTTCTTCTTCTTCTTCCTCTTCTTCTACTTCTTCTTCTTCTTTTTCTTCATCATCATCTTTTTCTTCTTCTTCTTCTTCAACTTGTTCTTCTACTTTTTCTTCTTCTTCTTCTCTTCTTCATCTTCTTCTACTCTTCTTTTCCTCCTCCTCCTCTTTCATCTTCTTCTTCTTCTTCTTCTTTTTCTTCTTCTTCATCTTCTTATTCTTCATCATCTTATCTTCTTCTTCGTCTTCTTCTATTTCTTTTTCTTTTTCTATATCTTCTTCTTCGTCTTCTTCTTCCACTTCTACGTTTTGATCTTCATCTTCTTCTTGTTGTTCTTCATGTTCTTATTCTTGTTTCTTGCTCTTCTTTTGCTTCTTCTTCTTCTTCTTCTTCTTTTTCTTTTCTTCTTCCACTTCTTCTTCATCTTCTTCTTCTTCTTCTTCTTCTTTTTCTTCTTGTTCTCTTTTTCATCTTCTTCTTCCTCTTCCTTCTTCTTCTTCTTCTTCTTCTTTTAACTTCATCATCATCATCATCTTCTTCTTCTTCTAATTATCTTCTTCTTGTTCTTGTTCTTCTGCTTCTTCTTCCTCTTCCTCTTTAACTTCTTCTTCTCCTCCTCCTCCTCCTACTCCTCTTATTTATTCTTCTTCTTCTTCTTCTTCTTCTTCTTCTACTTCATCTTCTTTCTTCTTCTACTTCTTTTACATCTTATCTTCTTCTTCTTATTCTTTTTCTACTTCTTCTTCTTCTTCTTCTTCTTCTTTCTTCTCCTACATCTTCTTCTCCTTCTTCTTCTTCTTCTTCTTCATATCTTCTTCTTCGTCTTCTTCTTCTCTTCATCTTCTTCTTCTTCTACTTCTTCTTCTTCTTCATGTTCTTCTTTTTGTTCTTGTTCTTCTTTTATTTTTTATTCTTCTTCTTCATCAAGTTTTTCTTAATCTTCTTGTTCTTTTTCATCTTTCTTCTTCTTCTTCTTTTCCTCCTCCTATTTCTCTTCTTCTTCTTCTTCTTCAACTTCTTCCTTCTTCTCTTCTTCTTCTTCATCATCTTATCTTCTTCTTCTTCTTCTTCTTTCCTTCTTGTTCTACATCTCACCATATTTTTCTTCTTTGTATCTTTCTTTTTCTTTTTCCTCTTCTTCTTCTTCTTCTTCTTCTTCCTCTTCTTCTTCTCCTTCTCCTTTTACTTTTTCTTCCCTTTTCCACTATTTCCTCTTCCTTTTCTCTATTTCTTGTTCTTCTACTTCTTCTTCTACTACTTCTTCTTCCCCCTCCTCCCTCCTCTTCTTCATCTTCCTCTTCTTCTTTTTCTTCTTCTACTTTTTCTTCTTCATCTTCTTCTTCTTCCTTTACTTCTTCTTCTTCCTCTTATTCTTCTTCTTTTTCTTCTCTTCTTCTTAATATTATTATTATTATAATTATTTTTATCTCTTTCTTCTTCTACTTGTTCTTCTTTTTCTTCTTCTTCTTCTTCTTCTTCTTTTTCTTTCTCTTCTTCCTCGTCTTCTTCTTATTCTTCTACTCCTTCTTCTTCTCCTATTTATTCTTCTTTTCTAATGCTTTTTATTTCTTCTTCTTCTTCAACTTCTTTTTCTTCTTCTTCTCCTTCTTCTTTCTTCTTCTTCTTCAACTTCATCATATTTATTTCTTCTACCCTTCCTCCTCCTTCTGCTTCTTCTTCTTCTTCTTTTCCATCTCTTTCTTCTTTTTCTTTCTTCCTCATCTTCTATCTCTTCTTCTTCATCGTCATCATCTTCTTCTTTTACTTTTTCTTTTTGTCCTTCTTCTTCACCTTTTCTTCATTTTCTTTTACTTCTTCTTCTTCTTCTTCTTCTTACTTCTTCTAGTTCTTCTTCATCATCATCTTCTTCTTGTTCTTCTTCCTCTTCTCCTCCTTCTTTTCTACTTATTCGCCTTCTTCTTGTCCTTCTTCTCTTCTTCAACTTTTTCTTCTTCTTCTTCTTCCTACTCCTCTTCCTCTTCTTCTTCTACTTCTTTTTTTTTATTCTTCTATTTCTCCTCCTTCTTCTTCGTCTTCTTCTGCATCTTCTTCTTAGTCATCATTTTCTCTTCTTCTTCTTCATCATTATCATCTTCTTCTTTGTCTTCTTCTTCTTCTTCTTCTCCTTCTTTTATTCTTCTTCTTCTTCATTTCCTTCGACTTCTTCCTCTTCTTCTTCTTCTTCTTCTTCTTCTACTTCTCCTTCTCCTTCTTCTTCTTCTTCTTCTTTTTCTACATCTTCTCCCTCTACTCCTTCTTCATCTTCTTCTTTTACTTCTTTTTCTAGATCTTCTTCCCTACTTCTTCTTCTTCTTCTTCATCTTCTTCTTCTTCTCCTTCACCTTCTTC
>JAIUJO010001141.1:160000-162500 GCA_023846275.1 Vanilla planifolia | reverse complement strand
AAAGATGAAGACGAAGAAGAAGCAAAAGATCATGAAGAAGAAAAGAAAGAAGAGGAAGAAGAAGAAGCAAAAGAAGAAGAAGAAGATGAAGAAGAAGAAGAAGGTTAAGAAGAAGAAGAAGAAGAAGTCAAAGAAGAAGATTAAGAAGAAGAAGAAAAAGAAGAAGAAGAAGACAAGGAAGAAGGAGAAGAAGAAGAAGAACACGAAGAAAAAGAAGGAGAAGGAGAAGAAGAAGGAAAAGAAGAAGAAGGAGAAGAAGAAGAAGAAGAAGAAGAAGAAGAAGAAGAAGATGTTGAAGGAGAAGTAGAAGAAGAAGAATAGTAGAAAGAAGAAGAAGAAGAAGAAGAAGAAGAAAAAGAAAACGAAGAACAATAAGGAGGATGCGGAGAAGAAATAGAAGAAGAAGAAGAAGCAGAAGAAGAAGATGACAAAGATGAAGAATATGATTGGGAGGAGGAAAAAGAAGAAGAAGAAGAAGAAGGAGAAGAAAAAGACAAAAAAGAAGAAGAAGAAGAAGAAGAAGAAGAAGAAGTGGAAGAAGAAGAACAAGAAGAATAAGGAGGAGGAGGAGAAGAAGAAGAAGAAGAACAAGAAGAAGAAAAAGAATAAGAGAAAGAAGAAGAAGAAGTAGATGCATAACAACAAGAAGAGCATTATGACGATGATGAAGAAGAAGACAGAAGTTGAAGAAGAAAAGGAAGAAGAAGAAGATGATGATGATGATAAAGTAGAAGAAGAAGAAGAAAAAGTAGAAGAAGAAGAAAAAAAAGAAGAAGAACAAGAAGAATAAGAATAAGAAGAACAAGAAGTATAAGAAGAAGAGGAAGAAGAAGAAGAACATGAAGAAGAAGAAGAAGAAGAAGATGTAGAAGAATAACAGAAGAAGAAAAAGAAGAAGAACAAGAAGAAGAGAAAGAAAAAGAAGAAGAAGAAGAAGAGCAAGAAGAAGAAGAAGAAGTAGATGAAAAAGAAGAAGTAGAAGAAGCAGAATTATAAGAAGGTGTAGGAGAAGCAAAAGAAGAAGAAGAAGAAGTCGAAGAAGAAGAAGAAGAATTCGAAGAAGAAGAAGAATAAGAAAATGAAGAAGCAAGAGAAGAAGAAGGGGAAGAAGAACAAGAAGAAGAAGAAGGAGAAGAAGAAGAAGAAGAAAAAAAGAAGAAGAAAAAGAAAAGAAGAAGAAGAGGAATTAGAAGAAGAAGGACAAGAAGAAGAAGAAGAAGAAGAAGAAGTAGAAGAAGAAGAAGAAAGACAAAGAAGAGGAGGAAAACGAGGAAAAAGAAGAAGAAGAAGATGGTGAAGAAGAAGAAGAAGGAGACAAAGAAAAAGAAGAAGAAGAAGAAAAAGAAAGAAGAAGAAGAAGAAGAAGATGAAGAGGAAGAAGACAAAGACGAAAAAGAATAATAAGAAGAAAGAACAAGAAGTAGCAGAAGTAGGAAAAGAAGGAGAAGGAGATGAAGAAGAAGAAGAAGAAGAAGAAGAAGAAGAAGAAGAAGAGGTTAAAGAAGGTGATGAAGAAGAAGACAAAGAAGAAGAAGACGAAGAAGAAAAAGGAGAAGAAGTGGAAGATGAAGAAGAAGAAGAAGTCAAACAAGAAAAAGAAGAGGAATATGAAGAAAAAGAAGAAGAAGACAAGGAAGAAGAAGAAGAATAAGAAAAAGAAAAAAGGGAAGAAGAAGAAAAAAAAGTTGAAGAAGTAGAAGAAGAAGAAGAAGAAGAAGAGGAAAAAGAAGAAGTTGATGACAAAGAAGAAGAAGAGGAACAAGAGGAGGAAGAAGAAGGCAAAGAAGAAGAAGAAGACGAAGAAGTAGAAGAAGAAGAATAAGATGATGATGAAGAAGGAGAAGAAGAAGAAGAAGAAGAAGAAGAAAAAGAAGAAGAAAAAGAAGAAGAGAAAGAAGAAAAAGAAGAAGAAGAAGAAGAAGAAGAAAAGGAAGAAGAATAAGAAGTAGATGAGTAAGAACAAGAAGTGTAAGAATAATAAGAAGAAGAAGGAGAAGAACGAGAAGAAGATGAAGGAGTAGAAGAAGTAGTAATAGTAGAAGAACAAAAAGAAGAAGCAGTAGAAGAAAAAGAAGAAGAAGATGATGCAAAAGAAGATGAAGAAGACGAAGAAGATGTCGGGGAAGAAGAAGAAGACCAAGAAGAAGAAGTAGAAGAAGAACAAGAACAAGAACAAGAAGAGGAAGATGATGATGATGACATTGATGTTGAAGAAGAAGAAGAAGAAGGAGAAGAGAAGAAGACAAAGAAGAAGTAGAAGAAGCTGAAGAAGAAGAAGAAGAGGTGGAAGAAGTAGATGAAAAAGAAGAAGAAGAAGAATTAGAAGAAGAGGAAGAAGAAGAAGGAGAAGAACGAGGAGAACAAGAAGAAATAGAACAAGAAGAAAAAAAGAAGAAGGAAAAGAAGTAGAAGAAGAAAAAGAAGAAGAAGAAGAAGAAGAAGAAGAAGAAGAAGAAAAAGAACTAGTAGAAGAAGAATTAGGTGAAGAAGGAGAAGAAGA
>JAIUJO010001141.1:152500-157500 GCA_023846275.1 Vanilla planifolia | reverse complement strand
AGAAAAAGAAGACGAAGAAGAGGGAGAAGTGTAAGGTAAAGAAGGAGAAGAAGAAGATGGAGAAGATGAAGAAGAAGAAGAAGTTGAACAAGAAGAAGAAGAAGAAGAAGAAGAAGAAGAAGAAGAAAGAGAAGACAACGAAGAAGAAGATGAAGAAGAAGAATAAGTAGTAGTAGTAGTAGAAGAAGAAGTAGTAGTAGTAGAAGAAGAAGAAGAAGAAGTAGAAGAAGTAGAAGTAGAAGAAGAAGATGAAGATGAAGAAGAAGAAGAATAAAAAGAAGGAAGAATAAGAATGAAAATAAAAATAATAATAATAACAAGAAGAATTAGAAGAAGAAGAAGAAGAAGAAGAAGATGATGATGATGATGAAGAAGAAGAAGATGAAGAAGAAGAAGAAGAAGAAGAGGAAGAAGAAGAAGATGAAGAAGAAGAAGATGATGAAGAAGAAGTAGACAAATGAGAAGAAGAAGAAGAAAAAGAAGATTAAAAAAGAAGAAGAAGAAGAAAAAAAAGAAGAAGAATATGTTGATGATGACGATGAAGAAGAGGGTGATGATGAAGAAGAAGAAGAAGAATAGGAAGAAGAAAAAGAAGAACAAGAAGAAGAAGACGAAGAACAAGAAGAAGAAAAAGAAGAAGATGAAGAAGAAGAAGGAGAACGAGACGTAGAAGAAGAAGGATAAGAAGGAGGAGAACGAGAAGAAGGAGAAGAAGAAATAAAAGAAGAAGAAGAAGAAGAACAAGAAGAAGAAGAAGTAGAAGATGAAGAAGGAGAAGATGGTGAAGGAGAAGAAGATGGAGAAGAAGAAGTAGAAGATGAAGAAGGAGAAGATGGTGAAGGAGAAGAAGATGGAGAAGAAGAAGAAGAAGGAGAAGAAGAAGAAGAAGAAGAAGAAGAAGAAGAGGAAGAAGAAGAAATAGAAGAATTAGAAGAAGAAGACGAAGAAGAAGTAGAAGAGAAGACGAAGATGAAGAAGAATAGGAAGAAGAAGAAGAAGAAGAAGAAGAAGGAGAAGAAGAAGAAGAAGAAGAATGAAGTAGAAGTAGAAGTAGTAGAAGAAGAAAAAGAAGAAGAAGACAAAACAAGAAGACGAAGAAGAACAAGAGGAAGAAGAAGAAAAAGAATTCGAAGAAGGAGAAGAAGAAGAAGAAGAAGAAGAGCAAGAAGGAGGAGAAAGGGAAGAAGAAGAAGAAGATGAAGAAGAAGAAGAAGAATAGGATGAAGAGGGTTAAGTAGAAAAAGAAAAGAAGAAGAAGAGGAAGAAGAAGAAAACAAAGATGAAGAAGAAGAAGAAGAGGAAGAAGAAGAAGAAGAGGAAGACGTAGAAGAAGATGAAGAAGAGAGGAATAAGAAGAAGACAAAGAAGAAGAGGAAGAAGAAGAAGAAGAAGAAGATGAAGAAGAAAAAGACAAAGAAGAAGTTGAAGAACAACACGAAGAAGAAGAAGAAGATGAAGAAGAAAAAGACAAAGAGGAAGTTGAAGAACAAGACGAAGAAGAAGAAGACGAGCAATAATAAGGCAAATAAGAAGAAGTAGAAGAAGAAGAAGAAGAAGAAGGAGAAGAAGAAGATGAAGAAGAACAAGATGAAGAAGAAGGACAAGGAGAAGAAGAAGAAAAAGAAGGTGGAGAAAAAGAAGAAGGGGAAGAAGAAGAAGAAGAGGAAAAGGAAGAAGAAATATTCGAAGAAGAACAAGAACAAGAAGAAGAATAAGGTGATGAATTAGAAGAAGAAGAAGAAGAACAGGAGGAGGAAGAGGATGAAGTAGAAAAAGAAAAGTAGCAGAAGAAGAAGAAGAAGAAGAAGTAGAGGAAGAAGCAGAGGAAAAAGAAGAAGACATAGAAGAAGATGAAGAAGAGAAGAAGAAGAAGAAGACAAAGAAGAAGAAGAGGAAGAAGAAGAAGAAGAAGAAGTTGATGATGAAGAAGAAACAGACGAAGAGGAAAAAGAAGAAGAAGACGAAGAAGAAGAAGACGAAGAAGAAGAAGAAGAATAAGGTGACTAAGAAGAAGGAGAAGTAGAAGAAGAAGAAGAAGAAGAAGAAAAAATAAGACGAAGAAGAAGACAAAGAAGAAGAAAAGAAGAAGAAGAAGAAGAAGAAGAATATGATTATGATGATGAAGAAGTAGAATAAGACAATGAAGAAGAAGAATAATAATAATAATAATTATAACAATAACTATAATAAGAATTAAAAGAAGAAGAATTAGAATAAGAAGAAGAAGAACTAGAAGATGGAGTAATAAAAATAGAAGAAGAAAGAGACAAAGAAGTCAAAGAAGAAGAAGTCAAATGAGAAGAAGAAGAAGAAGAAGACAAAGAAGAAGATGAAGAGGAAGAAAAAGAATAAGAATAAGAATAAGAAGAAGAAGAAGATGATGAAGAAGAAGAAGATGATGGTGTTGACGAAGAAGAAGGCGAAGATAAGGAAGAATAAGATGAAGAAGAAGAAGAAGAAGAAGAAAAAGAAGAAGAAGAAGAAGCAGAAGAAGAAGAACGACAAGGAGAAGAAGCAGAAGTAGAAGAAGAAGAAGGTGGAGACGTAGAAGAAGAAGAAGGATATGCAGGAGGAGGAGGAGGAGGAGAAGAAGAAGAAGAAGAAGAAGAAGAAGAAGATGAAGAGGAAGAAGAATAGAAGAAGAATAGGAAGTAAAAAAAGAAGAAGAAGAATAAGAAGGAGAAGAACAAGAAGGAGAAGAAAAAGAAGTAGTAGAAGAAGAAGAAGAAAATGAAGAAGAAGGAGAAGAGGAAGAGGAAGAAGAGGAAGAATAAGAAGAAGAATTAGAAGGAGAAGAAGAGGGAGAATAAGAAGTCATAGAAGAAGAAGGATAAGAAGGAGGAGAAGAAGGTGAAGAAGAAGAAGAAGAACGAGAAAAAGGAAAAGAAGATGAAGAAGAAGAAGAAGAACAAGAAGAAGAAGAAGTTGAAGAAGTAGAAGAAAAAGTAGAAAAGGACAAAGAAAGAAAAGGAAGAAGAAGAACAAGAACAACAACAACAAGGCAAAGAAGAAGAAGAAGTAGAAGTAGATGTAGAAGAAGAGAAGAAGAAGGTGAAGAAGAAGAAGAAGAAGTAGAAGAAGAAGAAGGTAAAGAATAGGTTAAAGGAGAAGAAGAATTAGAAGAAAAAGAGAAATAAGAAGAAGAACAAGGAGAAGGAGGAGAAGAAGAAGAACAACAAGAACAACAAGAAGAGGAAGACGAAGAAGAAGAAGAAGAAGAAGAACAAGAAGAAGAAGATGAAAAGAAGAAGTAAATGAAGAAGAAGAAGAAGAAGAAAATAAGAAGAAGAAGATGAGGAAAAGAAGAAGAAGAAAAAGAAGAAGAAGAAGAACAAGAAGTAGGGGAAGATGAAGTAAATGAAGGAGAAGAAGAAGTAGAAGAAGGAGAAGAAGAAGAAGTAGAAGAAGAAGTAGAAGAAGAAAAAGAAGAAGAGGATGAAGAAGAAGAGGAAGCAGAAGAAGAAGAAGAAGAAGAAGAAGGAGAAGAGGGAGAAGATGGAGAAGAAGCAAAAGAACAAGAAAAAGGAGAGGTGGATGAAGAAGAAGTAGAAGTAGAAGGAGAAGAAGAAGATTAAGAAGAAGAAGAAGTAGTAGTAGAAGAAAGTGACGAAGAAAACAAAGAAGTGGGAGAAGGAGATTAAGATGAACTAGAAGAAGAAGAAGAAGACAAGGAAGAAGAAGGACAAGGACAAGGAGAAGAAGAAGAAGAAGAAGAAGAAGAATATAATGAACTACAAGAAGGAGAAGAGGAACTAGAAGTAATACTAGTAGTTGTCATAGAAGGAGAAGAAGAAGAAGAAGAAGAAGAAGAGGAACAAGAAGAAGTTGAAGAAGTAGTAGAAGAAGAAAAAGAAGAAAATGAAGAAGAAGATGAAGAAGAAGAAAGAGAATGAGAAGAAGAAGAAGAAGGTGAACAACAACAAGAAAAAAAATTTGAAGAAGAAGAAGTTAATGAAGAAGAAGAAGAAGAAGATGTTGAAGAAGGAGAAGAAGAAGACGAAGAATAAGAATAAGAATAAGAATAAGAATAAGAAGAAGAAGAAGAAGAACAAACAAAGAAGAAGATGATGATGAAGAAGAAGAAGTAGAAGAACAAGAAGAAGAAAAAGGAGTAGAAGAATAAGAAGAAAAAGAAGTAGAAGAAGAAGAAGAAGAAGAATAAGAAGGAGATGAAGAAGAAGAAGAACTAGATGAAAAAGAAGATGAAGGAGAAGATTAAGAAGAAGATGATGATGAAGAAGAAAAGGATAAATAAGAAGAAGAAGAACTAGAAGAACAAGACAAAGAAGAAGAAGAAGAAGAAAAAGTAGAATAATAATAATAATAATAATAATAAGAAGGAGAAGAATAAGAAGAAGAAGAAGATAATGATGATGAAGAAGAAGGCAAAGATAAAGAAGAATAACAAGAAGTAGAAAAAGGAGAAAAAGAAGAAGAAGAAGAAGAAGAAGAAGAAGAAGAAGAACAATAACAACAACATGAAAGAGAAGAACAAGAAAGAGAAGAATTAGTCGAAGAAGAAGAAGAAGAAGAGGAAGAAGAAGTAGAAGAAGAAGAAGTAGAAGAAGAAGAAGAGGAAGAAGAATAAGAAAAAAAGAAGACAAAGATGAAAAAGAAGAAGACAAAGAAGAAGAGGAATAAGATGTAGAAGAAGGAGGAAGAGGAGAAGAAGAAGAAGAAGAAGAAGAAGAAGAAGAAGAAGGAGAAAATGGAGAAGAAACGGAAGAAGCAAAAGAAGAAGAAGAAGAAGAAGAAGACAAAGATGAAGAAGAAGTAAAAGAAGACGAAGATGGTGATGATGAAGAAGAAGAAGAAGAAAGAGAAAAGGATGAAGAAGAAGTAGAAGGAGAAGAAGAAGAAGAAGAAGAAGGAGAAGAAAATAACGAAGAACACGAAGAAGAGGGAGAAGAAGATTAAGAAGAACTAGAAGAGGAAGAAGAAGGCAAAGAAGAAGAAGAAGAAGAAGAAGAAGAAGAATATTAGGAACTAAAAGAAGGAGA
>JAIUJO010001141.1:135000-137500 GCA_023846275.1 Vanilla planifolia | reverse complement strand
GAAGAAGAAGAAGATGAAGACAGAATAATAACAATAATAGTAACAGTAATAATAATTATAATAATAATAATAATAATAAACACAAAAGGAAGAAGAAGAAGAAGGAGAAGAAGAAGATGAAGAAGAAGAAGAAGAAAAAAAAGAAGAAGAGAAAGATGATGAAGAAGAAGAATAGG
This sequence comes from Vanilla planifolia, assembly GCA_023846275.1. Taxonomy (NCBI): domain Eukaryota; kingdom Viridiplantae; phylum Streptophyta; class Magnoliopsida; order Asparagales; family Orchidaceae; genus Vanilla; species Vanilla planifolia. The sequence continues at coordinate 137,324 of JAIUJO010001141.1, read as the reverse complement.
AAGAAGAAGTAGATGAAGAAGAAGAAGGAGATGGAGAATGATAAGAAGAAAAAAGAGAGAAGAACAAGAAGAAGTTGAAGAATTAGAAGAAAGAGAAGAAGAAGAAGAAGATGAAGAAGAAGAAGAAGAAAATGGAGAAGAAGTAGAAATAGAAAAAGATGAAGAAGTGTAAAAAGAAGATTCCAAAGAAGAATAACAAGAATAATAATAATAATAATAATAATAATAATAATAAGAAGAAGAAGAAGAAGAGGAAGAAGAAGAAGAAGAAGAAGAAGATGAAGAAGTTGAAGAAGAAGAAACAGAAGAAGAAAATGAATATAGGAAGAAGAAGAAGAAGAGGAAGAAGAAGAAGATGAGGAATTAAAAGAAAAAGAAGAAGAAGTAGAAGAAGAAGTTGAAAATGAAGATAAAGAATTAGAAGAAGAATGAGAAGAACAAGAAGAAGAAGAAGAAGAAACAAAAGAAGAAGAAGAAGAAGAAGAAGAAGAAGAAGAAGAAGAAAAAGAAGAAGAAGAAGGAGAAGGAGAAGAAAAAGATGAAGAAGAAGAAGAAGGAGAAGTAAAAGAAGAAGATGAAGAAAAAGAAAAAGAAGAAGGAAAAGAAGCATAAAAAGAAGAAGAAGAAGGAGAAGAAGATGAAGAAGAAGAAGTTTGAAGAAGAAGAAGAAGAAGACAAAGAAGAAGAAGAAGAGGAAGAAGAAGAAGACGAGGAAGTAGAAGATGATGACAAAGAAGAAGAAGAAGAAGACAAAGTCGAAGAAGAAGACGAAGAAGAAGATGAAGAAGAAGAAGAAGAATTAGAAGACATAGAGGAAGAAGTAGTAGAAGAAGAAGAAGTAAAAGAAGAAGAGTAAGAAGATGAAGTAGAAGATGAAGAAAAAGGAGGAGAAGAAGAAGAAGAAGAAAAAGAAGACGAAGAAGAAGATCAAGAAGAAGAAGAAGAAGAAGAAGAGCAAGAAGAAGAAGAAGAAGAAGAAGAAAAGGAAGAAGAAGTTTTAGAAGAGGAAGTAAAAAAAGAAGAATAAGAAGACGAAGAAGAAAAAGTTGAAGAAGATGAAGTAGAAGAAGACTAAGAAGAAGTAGAAGAAGAAGAAGAAGAGGAAGAAGAAGAAGAAGAAAAAGAAGAAGAAAAAGAAGAAGAAGATGAAGATGAAGATGTAGAAGAAGTTGGGGAATAAGAAGAAGAAGAAGAAGAAGAAAAAGAAGTAGAAGCAGTAGAAGTAGAAGAAGAAGAAGAAGAAGAAGAAAAAGGTGGAGGAGGAGGAGGAGGAGAACTAGAAGAAGAAGAAGAAGAAGAAGAAGGAGAAACATAAAGAGAAGAAGAAGAATAAGTAGAAGAAGAAATAGAAGAAAAAGAAGAAGAAAAAGAAGAAGAAAAAGAAGAAGAAGAAGAAGAAGAAGAAAAAGAGGATGAATATGTAGAAGTAGTAGTAGAAGACGAAGAATAAGATGAAGAAGTACAAGAAAGAGGAGGAGGAGAAGAAGAAGACACGTAAGAAGAACATGAAGACGATGATGATGAAGAAAAAGAAGAAGAAGATGAAGAAGAAGAACAACAAGAAGAAGAAGATGAAGAAGAAAAAGAAGAAGAAGCAGAAGAAGAAAATCTAATCCCTAATGTCAATACTAAAAATCCAAAAGATTACACTGGGTGTACTAGAGCTCTGCAAGAATTTCCTTACAACATATTTTAGCAAATTTTCTACCACATTCATCTTCTAGATATGGACTATCTAAGGAGAAAGAGAATATATTAATTTATATTCTTCTATTCAGCATTGGATATTAACTAAAGATTTAGAGACTCCCATATTAGAAACCTTTCAACAAAGTGTCTTTAATGAAGAAACTGCAAGAAAGAATGCTGCCCTGGAATTTTTTCAAAAACTTGATTTTGGGATAAAATATCAAGCAAAATAGGTATCTTATGGTAAAATAGTGTTTTTAATAGACACCTTGGCAGTAGAAATGGATGAACAAGTAGTAAGAGAAAGAAAAATGAAAAGATTCCTTCAAAATATCAAATTAGGAAAAATAGGGTAATTGGCAAAAAGAGAATATTTCTTTCAAAAAGAAAACATATCAGAAGTAGAAGCTGATATGGAAGAAGAGACAATAGAAGCACACCACCTCTATGAATAAAAGCATGGTGGGGCCCTCAACGCACTGCCAATGGCAAATGCACTACCAAAAGAAAAGGGCGCACTAGCAAAAGAAAAAAGAGAGCACTACGAAAAGAAAAGAAGATGCTGCAATCCACTAGCACTCTATTACTTCATTACTAAGGAAATTCTTCTTATAAATAAGCCACCTCTCCCAACT
>JAIUJO010001141.1:115000-120000 GCA_023846275.1 Vanilla planifolia | reverse complement strand
AGAAGTAGAAGAAGAAGAATAAGATGTTGAAGAAGAACAAGAAGAGGGTGACGAAGAAGAAGATGACGAAGAAGGTGAAGGAGAAGAAGTAGGCAAAGAAGGTGAAGATGAAGAAAAAGAAAAAGAAGATAAAAAAGAAAACGAAGAAGAAGAAAATGATGACAAAGAAGAAGAAGAAGAAGAAGATGATGATGATGATGACAAAAAAGAAGGAGAAGAAAAATATGAAGAAGGAGAGGAAGAAGAAGAAGAAGAAGAGTAAGAAGAGGAAGATGAAGAAGAAGCAGAACACGAAGAAGAAGAAGAAGAATTAGAAGAAGAAGAAGATGATGATGACGATAAAGATGAGGAAGAAGAAGAAGAAGTGGAAAAAGAAAAAGAATATGAGAAAGATGAAGACAAAGAAGAAGAAGATGTAGAAAAAAAAGAAGAAGAGGAAGAAGATGATGATGAAGAAGAAGAAGAAGAAGATGATGATGATGATGATGATTATGATGAAGAAAAAGAAGACGAAAAAGGAGAAGAAGAAGAAGAATAAAAAGAAGTAGAAGGCGAAGAAGAAGAAAAAGAAGAAGAAGATGAGGAAGCAGTAGAAGAAGATAACGAAGAAGAAGATGATGAAGATGATAAAGAAGAAGAAGAAGAAAAAAAACAAATATAAGGAAAAGGGGAAGAAGACAAAGAAGAATAAGAATAAGATGAAGAAGAAGATGTAGATGATGAAGAAGTAGAAGTAGAAGATGAAGAAAAAGAAGTAGAAGAAGACAAAGAAGAAGAACACGAACAAGAAGTTGAAGAAGAAGAAGAAGAAGAAGAAAAAGAAGTAGAAGTAGAAGAAGAAGAAGAAGACGAAGAAAAAGAAGAAGAAGAAGAAGAAGAATAAAAACAAGGAGAAGAAGATGAAGAAGAAGAAGAAGGCGAAGAAGAAGAAGAAGATGGCGAAGAAAAAAAAGAAGTCGAAGATGAAGAAGAAGAAGGAGTAGAAGAAGAAAAAAATGGTGATGATGATGAAAAGAAACAAGAAGTTGTAATAGAAGAAGAAGAAGAGGAAGAAGAGGAAGAAGAAGAAGAAGAAGAAGAATGAAGAAGAAGAAGAAGAAGAGGAAAAAGAAGAAGAAGAAGAAGAAGAAGAAGTCGAAGAAGAAGAAGAAGACGAAGAAGATGATGAAGAAGAAGAAGATTAAGAAGAAGAAGAAGAGGAAGACAAAGAAGCGAAGAAGAAGAAGAAGATGCTAAAGTAAATGAAGAAGAAGAAGGAGGAGGAGGAGGAGTAGGAGAGGAAGTAGAAGAAGGAGAAGAAGAAGAAGAAGAAGAAGAAGAAGAAGAAGGAGAAGAAGAAGATGAAGAAGAAGGAGAAGGAGTAAAAGAAGAAGAAGAAGTAGAAGAAGAAAAGGAGGAGGAGAAAGAAGAAGAAGAAGAAGGAGAAGAAGGAGAAGAAGAAGAAGATGGAGAAAGGGAAGAAGAAGAAGAAGAAGAAGATGAAAAAGAAAAATACTAAGAAGGATAAGAAGAAAATGAAGAAGATGAAGGAGAAGTAGAAGAAGAAGATGAACACGAAGAAGGAGAAGAAGAAGACAAAGAAGGGGAATATGAAAAAAAAGAAGAAAAAGAAGAGGAAGAAGAAGAAGTGGTAGTAGTAGAAGAAGAAGAATGAGAAGAAGAAGAAGAACAAGAAGAAGAACAAGAAGTAGTAGTAGAACAAGAAGAAGAAGATGATGAAGAAGAAGAAGAAGAAGCAGCTGAAGAAGAAGTAGAATATGAAGAAGTAGAAGAAGAAGATGAAGAAATAGAAGTAAAAGAAGACGAAGAAGAAGAACTTGAAGAACAAGAAGTTGAAGAAGAAGTAGAAGAAAAAGAAGAAGAAGAAGAACTAAAAGAAGTAGTAGAAGAAGAAGAAGAAGAAAAAGAAAAGGAAGAAGAAGAAGAAGAAGAAAAAGAAAAGGAAGAAGAAGAAGAAGAAAGAGGAGGATTTGGAGGACGAGGAGAAGAAGTAGAAGAAGAAGAGGAAGAAGAAGTAGAGGAAGAAGAAGAAGAAGAAGAAGAAAAAGAAAAAGAGCAAGAAGAAGAAGGAGAAGTGGAAGAAGAATAAAAAGAAGAAGGAAAAGAAGAAGAAGACGAAAAAGAAAAAGATGAAGAAGAAGAAGAAGAAGAAGAATATCAAGAAGAAGAAGAAGAAGACAAAGAAGATGAGGAAGAAGAAGAAGATGAAGAAGAAGACAAAGAAGAAGAAAAAGTTGATGATGATGAAGAAGAAGAAGAAGAAAAAGAAGACGAAGGAGAGGAAAAAGAAGGAGTACAAGGAGAAGAAGAAGAATAAGAAGAAGAAGAAGAAGAAGAAAAAGCAGTAGAAGAAGGATAAGAAGAAGTAGAAAAAGGAGAAGAAGACGAAGAAGAAGGAGGGGGAGGAGGAGAAGAAGAAGAAGAAGAAGAACAAGACGGAGAAGAACAAGAACCAGAAGAAGAAGAAGATCATGATGAAGAAAAAGAAGAAGTTGAAGAAGAAGAAGAAGAAGAAGAAGATGACGAAAAAGAAGAAGTACAAGATGAAGAAGAAGAAGAAGAAGAAGAAGGAGAAGAAGAAGAAGTTGAAGAGGAAGGAGAAGAAAAAGAAGAAGAAGGAGATGTAGAAGAAGAACAAGAAGAAGATGAAGAGCAAGATGAAGAAGAAGAAGAATGCGAAAAGGAACAAGAAGAAGACGAAGAAGAACAAGATGAAGAAGTAGTAGAAGAAGAAGAAGAAGAAAAGGGCAAAGAAGAATAAGGAGAAGAAGAAGAATTAGTAGATGAAAAAGAAGATGATGATGATAAAGATGAAGAAGAAGTAGAAGAAGAAGGGGAAAAAGAAAAAGTAGACGAAGAACAAGAAAGCGATTAAGAAGAAGAAGATGAAGAAGAAGAAGAAGAAGAAGAAAAAGAAGAAAAAGAAAAAAAAGAAAAAGAAGAAGAAATAGAAGAAGGAGAAGAAAAAGATGAAGAAGAAGAAGAAGAAGAAGAAAAAGAGGAAGAACTTGGAGAAGAAGAAGAAGAACAATAACAAGAAGAAAAAGAAGAAGAAGAAGAAGAAGAAGAAGAAGATGAAATAGAAGAAGAAGAAGAAGAAGAAGAAGAAAGGTAATTTAGAAGCAGAAGGAGTAGAAGAAGATGAAAAAAAAAAGCAGAAGAAGAAGTAGAACAAAGTAGAAGAAGACAAAGAAGAAGAAAAATAAGAAGAAGTAGTAGAAGAAGAAGAAGAAAAAGAAGAAGAAGAAGAAGTAGAAGAAGTTGAAGAAGAAGAAGTAGAAGGAGAAGAAGAAGAAGAAGAAGAAGAAGAAGAAGTAAAAGAAGAAGGAGAAGAAGAAGAAAAAGAAGAAAAAGAAGCAGAAGAAGGGGAAGGAGAAGGGGAAGAAGAAGAAGAATAAGAAGGAGAAGAGGAAGATTTTGAAGAAGAATAAAAAAAAAGATCAAGTAGAAGAAAAAGAAGAAGAAGAAGAAGAAGAAGAAGAAGAGGAATAATAATAATAATAATAATAATAATAATAACAATAATAATAAGAACCAGAAAAAGAAGAAGTAGAAGATGATGATTAAGAACAAGAAGAAGAAGAAGAAAATGAAGAAGAACAAAAAGAAGAAAAAGAGGACGAAGAAGAAGAAGAAGAAGAAGAAGTAGAGTAAGAAGAACAAGATGATTAGGAAGAAGAAGAAGAAAAGAAGAAGTAGAAGAAGAAGAAGAAGATGAATGAGAAGAAGAAGATGAAAAAGAAGACAAAGACAAGGAAGAAGTAGATGAATAAGAAGGAGGTGAAGAAGAAGAAGAAGAAAAATAAGAACACGAAGAAGTTGAAGAAGAAAAGAAGAAGAAGAACAATAATTAGAAGAAGAACAGGAAGAAGAAGAAGAAGTGGAAGACAAAGAAGAAGAACAAGAAGACGAAGTTGAAGAAGAAGAAGAAAAGAAAAGACAAAGAAGAAGAAGAACAAAATGAAGAAGTTGTAGAAATGAAGAAGAAGAAGAAGATGATGAAGGAGGAAAAGAAGAAAAAGAAGTAGAAGAAGAAGAACAAGAAGAAGAAGAAGAGGAAAAGGATGAAGAAGAAGAAGAAGAAGACAATGAAGAAGAAGAGGAAGTAGAAGATGAAAAAGAAAAATAATAACAAGAAGAAGACGAAAAGAAAAATAATAATAAGAAGAAGAAGTGAAAGAAGAAGACAAAGAAAGGAAAGAAGAAGAAGAAGAAGAAGAAGATGGAGAAGAAGAAGATGAACATGAAGATGATGAAGAAAAAGAAGTCAAAGAAGGGCAACAAAAAGAGGTAGAAGAAGAAGAAGAAGAAGAAGAGGAAGAATAAGAATGAGAAGAAGAAGAAGAAGAAGAAGAAGAAGAGTAAGAGGGAGAAGAAGAAGAACAAGAAGAAGATGGTGAAGGAGGAGGAGGAGAAGAAGAAGAAGAAGAGGAGGATGAAGAATACGAAGAAAAAAATGAAGAGGAAGAAGAAGAAGAAAAAAAAGGAAAAGAAAAAGAAAAAAAGGTAAAAGAAGAAGAAGAAAAAGAAAAAAAGGTAGAAGAAGAAGAAGAAGAAGAAGAAGAAGTAGCAGTAGAAGAAGAAAAAGAAGAAGAAGAAAAAAGAGGAAGAAGAAACAGAAGAAGTTAGATTACAAGAGGAAGTGGAAGAAGAAGAAGAAGAAGAAGAACAAGAAGAAGAAGAATAAGAAGAAGAAGGAGAAGAAGAATGAGACAAAGAAGAAGTTGGAGAAGAAGAAGAAGAAGAGGAATAAGACAAAGAAGAAGAAGAATAAGAACAAGAATAAGAAGAAAAAGAAGAAGATGAAGAAGATGATGATGAAGAAGGAGAAGAAGAAAAAGACAAAGAAGAAAAAGAAGAAGATTAAGAAGAAGAAGAAGGAGACGAAGAAGAAGAAGAAGAAGTAGAAGAAGTAGAAGAAGAAGAAGAAGAAAAGGAAGAAGAAAGCAATGAAGAAGAAGAAGACGAACAAGATGAAGAAGAAAAAGAAGGTGAAGAAG
>JAIUJO010001141.1:102500-105000 GCA_023846275.1 Vanilla planifolia | reverse complement strand
GAAGGAAAAAAAGAAGAAGAAGAAGCAGAAGAAGAAGAAGATGAAGAAGAAGAAGTACAAGAAGGAGTAGAGGAATGAGAAGAGGAAGAAGAAGAAGAAGAAGAAGACGAAGAAGATCAAGAAGAAGAAGAATAAGAAGAGGAAGAAGAAGAAGAAGAGGAAGAAAAAGATGAAGAAGAAGAAGAAGAAGAAGAAGAAGGATAAGAAAAAGACGAAGAAGAAGAAGAAATAAAAGAAAAAGAATAAGAAGAAGAAGAAGTCGAAGATGCTGTAGGAGGAGAAGAAGAAGAAGTAGTGGAAGACGAAGAAGACAAAGAAATAGAAAAAGAAGTAGAAGAAGGAGGAGAAGAAGAAGAAGAAGATAAAGAAGAAGAAGAAAAAGAAGAATTAGAAGTAGAAGAATAATAAGATAAAGAAAAAGAAGATGAAGAAGAAAGAGAAGAAGAAGAAGTCAAGAACATGGAGAAGAAAAAGAAGCAGAAAAAGACGAAGAAGAAAATGAAGAAGAAGAAGAAGAAGTAGGAGGAGAAGAAAAAGAAGAAGAAGAAGAAGATAAAGAAGAAGAAGAAGTAGTAGAAGAAAAAGTAGTAGAAGAAGAAGAAGAAGACGAAGATGACGAAGAAGAAGAAGAAGTCGTAGTAGTAGAAGAAGAAGAAGAAGTTGAAGAAAAGAAGATGATGAGGAAGTAGATGGAGAAGATGAAGAAGAAGATGAGGAAGAAGAACAGAAGAAGAAGAAGATGATGAAGAAGACGAAGAAGTAAATGATGATGATGAAGAAGATGAAGAAGAAGAAAAGAAGTAGGCAAGGAAGAAGAAGATGAAAATGAAGAAGAAGAAGAAGAAGTTGTAGGCATGGAAGAAGAAGAAACGAAGATGAAAGAAGGCAAAGAAAATGAAGAAGAAGTAGACAAAGAAGAAGAATAAGAGGAAGAAGAAGAGGATGAAGAAGAGGATGAAGAAGAGGATGAAGAATAAGAAGAACACGAAGAAGACGTAAAAGAAGAAGGAGAAGAAGAAGGAGAAGAACAAGAAGAAGAAGAGTAAGAAGAAGAAGAGGAAGAAGAAGATGTAGAAGAAGAAGGAGGAGGAGAAGAAGAAATCAAAGAATAAGAACAGGAAAAAGAAGATGGAGAAAAAGAAGAAAAAAAGGAAAAAGAAGAAGACGAAGAAGAATAAGGATAAGAAGAAGAAGAAGAAGAAAATTAGTAAAAGAAGAAAGAGAAGAAGAATAATCATAATAATAGGAAGAAGAAGAAGAAGAAGAAGAAGAAGAAGATGAAGATGTGGGAGAAGAAGAGGAAGAAGAAGAAGAAAATGAAGAAAAAGAGGAAGAAGAAGAAGAAGAAGAAGGAGAAGAAGGAGAAGAAGAAGAAGAAGAGGAAGAAGGAGAAAAAGAAGAAAAAGAAGAAGTAGAGAAGAAGAAGAAGAAGAAGAAGAAGAGGAAAAAGATGATGATGAAGAAGAAGAAAATGAAGAAGAAGTGGAAGGAGAAGATGAAAAAGAAAAATAATAAGAAGAAGAAGACGAAAAAGAAAAGTAATAATAAGAAGAAGAAGTGAAAGAGGAAGACAAAGAAGAGAAAGAAGAAGAAGAAGAAGAAGAAGAAGAAGAAGAAGAAGAAGAAGAAGAAGAAGGAGTAGAAGAAGATGAACACAAAGATGAAGAAGAAGAAAAAGTCAAAGAAGGGCAATAAGAAGGAGAAGTAGAAGAAGAAGAAGAAGAAGAAGAAGTGGAAGAACAAGAATTAGAAGAAGAAGCAAAAGAAGAAGAAGAAGAAGTAGGAGAAGAAGAAGGAGATGAAGCAAAAGAAAAAGAAGATGTAAAAACTAAAGAAGAAGAAGAAGAAGAGGAGAAAGAGGAAGAAGAAGAAGAAGAAGAAGAAAAAGAAGAAGAAGAAAAAGTAGAAGTAGAAGAAGGAGATGACGGTGAAGAGGAGGAAGAAGAAGAAGATAATCAAGAAGACGAAGAAGAATAAAACACAGACGTAGATGAAGTAGACGAATAAGAAGAAGAAGAAGAAAAAGTAGAAGAAGGTGAGGAAGAAGAAGAAGAAGAAGAAGAAGAAGAAGATGTTGTGCAAGAAGAAAAAGATGAAGAAGAAAAAGAAAAAAGATTTATAAGAAGTAGAAGAAGAATAAGAAGGCAAGGAAGAAGAAGAGGAAGGAGAAGAAGAATTAGAAGAAGAAGAAGAAGAAGTAGAAGAAGAAGAAGAAGAATGGGAGGAAGAAGAAGAAGAAGATGAAGAAGAAGAAGAAGAGGAAGAAGACTTAAAAGAAGAAGAAGAAGATGAAGAAGAAAAAGATGTAGCTGAAGAAGATGAAGAAGACAAGGAAGAACAAGATGAAGAAGATGAAGAATAAATAGAAAAAGAAGAAGTACAAAGAGAATAAGAAGAAGCAGAAGAAGAAGGAGGAGGAGGAGTAAGAGAAGAGGATGGTGAAGAAGAAGGATAAGAAGAATAACAAGAAGTAGATAAAGAAGGAGAAGACGAACAAGAA
>JAIUJO010001141.1:67500-72500 GCA_023846275.1 Vanilla planifolia | reverse complement strand
GAAGAAGAAGGTGGAGAAGAAAGAGAAGAAGAAGAAGTAGAAGAAGGAGAAGAACATGAAGAAGACGAAGAAGAAGACGAAGAACATGAAGATGAAGAAGAGGTAGAAGAAGTAGAAGAAGAAGAAGTAGTAGAAGAAGAAGAAGAAGAAGAAGAAGAAAACGAAGTAGAAGTAGAGGAATAAGAAGAAGAAGAAGTAAAAGTAGAAGAAGAAGATGAAGAAGAAGAAGAAGAAGAAGAACTAGACAAGAAGAAGGCGAAGAATAAGAAGAAGAAGAAGATGATGACGAAGAAGAAGAGGAAGAAGAAGAAGAAGAAGAAGAAGAAGAAGAAGAAGGAGAAGAAGAAGAATAATAAAAATAAGAAGAAGAAAAAGAGGAAGAAGAAGAAAAAGAAGAAGAAGATGAAAGAGAAGGAGAAGAAAGAGAAGAAGAAGAAGAAGTAGAAGAAGTAGTAGAAGAAGAAGAAGAAGGAGAAGAAATCGAAGAAGAATAAGAAGAAGAAGAAGAAGAAGTAGAAGAAGAAGGAGAAGAAGGAGAAGAAGAAGAAGAAGAAGAAGAAGAAGAAGATGATGAAGATGAAGAAGAAGAAGAAGAAAAAGAAGAAGGAGAAAAAGGAGAAGAAGGTGAACAAGAAGTAGTAGAAGAAGAAGAAGTAAATGAAGCAGTAGAGGAAGAAGAAGTAGTAGTAGTAGTAGAAGTAGAAGAAGAAGAAGAAGAAGGAGAAGAAGAAGATGAGGACAAATAAGAGGAAGAAGAAGATGAAGAAGAAGAAGAGGAAGAGGAAGAAGAAGAAGAAGAAGATAAGGAAGAAGAAGAAGAAGAAGAAGAAGTAGAAGTAGTAGGAGGGGGAGAAGAAGAAGAAGAAAAATGAAAGGATGATGATGATGAAGAAGATGAAGAAGAAGAAGAAGAAGGAGAGGAAGAAGATTAAGAAGGCAAAGACAAAGAAAACGAAGAAATTAAAAAAGCAAAGAAGAAGAAGAAGAAGAAGAAGGAGATGATGATGATGATGATGGTGATGATGAATAAGAAGAAGGAGAAGAAGTTTAAGAAGAAAAAAAGAAGAAGAAGATGATGAAGAAGATGTAGAAGACAAAAAAGAAGAAGATGAGGAGGACAAAGAAGAAGGAGTAGAAGTGTTAGAGGAAGGCCAAGAATACTAAGAAGAAGAAGAAGGTTAAGAAGAAGAAGAACTGGAAGAATAAGAAGAAGAAGATGACTAAGAAGACGAAGGAGATGAACAAGGTTAAGAAGAAGTAAAATAAGAAGAAGAAGAAGAAGAAGAAGAAGAAAAAGAAGAAGAAAAATAGAAGAAGAAGAAGAAGAAGAAGAAGAAGAAGAAGAAGAAGATAAAGAAGGAGAAGAACAAGGAGAAGTAAAAGGAGAACATGAAGGAGGAGAAGATAAAGATAAAGATGAAGAAGAAGATAGAGAAGAGGAATAAGAGGAAGGAGAAGAAGAAGAGGAAGAAGAAGAACGAGGAGGAGAAGAAGAGGAAGAAGAACGAGAAGAAGTAGAAGAAGAAGAAGAAGAAGAAGAAGAAGAAGAAGAAGAAGAGGAAGAAGAAGTAAAGAAGAAAAAGAAGTGGAATAGGAGGAGGAAGAAGAAGAAGAATTATAAGAAGTTGAAGAGGAATAAGAAGAAGAAGAAAAATGAAGAAGAGAACAAGGGGAAGAAGATGAAGAAGAAGAAGAAGAAGAAGAAGAAGAAGGAGAAGAAGAAGAAGAAGAAGAAGAATAAGAAGGAGAAGAAGAAGAAGAAGAAGAAGAAGAAGGACAAAAAGAAGAAGAAGAAGAAGAAGAAGAAGAAGAAGAAGAAGAAAAAGAAGGAGAAGAAGAAGAAGAAGAAGGTGAAGACTTAGTATAGGTTGATGAAGAAGGAGAAAAAGAGGTAGAGGAAACAGAATAAGCAGAATAAGAAAAAAAAGAAGAAAAGAACAAGAAGAGCAAGAAGAAGAAGATGATAAATAAGAAGAAGAAGAGTAAGAAGAAGAAGAAGAATTGGAAGAAGAAGAAGAAGATGAAGATGAAGAATAATAGAAGGAAAAGAAGAAGTAGAAGAAGAAGACAAACAATATGAAGATGAAGAAGAAGAATTAGAAGAAGAAGACAAAGAAGAAGAAGAAGAAGTAGAAGTACAAGAAGAAGAGGAAGAAGAAGTAGAAGTAAAAGAAAAAGAAGAAGGAGAAGATGAACAAGAAGAAGAAGAAGAAGAACAAAATGATGATGATGATGAAGTAGAATAAGAAGAAGAAGACAACGAAGAAGAAGAAGAAGCAGTAGAAAAAGAAGAAGATGAAGAAGAAGAAGAAGAAGAAGGTGAAGAAGAAGAAAAAGAAGTAGAAGGTAAAGAAGAAGAAAAACAAGAAGAAGAAGAATAAGATATAGAAGAAGAAGATGAAGAAGGAGAAGAAGAAGGAGAAGTAGAAGAAGAAGAAGAAGGAGAAGATGGAGAAGAAAGAGAAGAAGAAGAAGAAGTAGAAGAAGGAGAAGAACACGAAGAAGACGAAGAAGAAGACGAAGAACATGAAGATGAAGAAGAGGGAGAAGAAGTAGTAGTAGTAGAAGAAGAAGAAGAAGAAGAAGAAGAAGAAGTAGAAGTAGAAGAAGAAGATGAAGAAGAAGAAGAAGAAGATCTAGAGGAAGAACAAGGAGTCGAATAAGAAGAAGAAGAAGATGATGACGAAGAAGAAGAGGAAGAAGAAGAAGAAGAAGAAGAAGAAGGAGAAGAAGAAGAATAATAAAAATAAGAAGAAGAAAAAGAGGAAGAAGAAGAAGATAAAGAAGAAGAAAATGAAAAAGAAGAAAATGAAGAAGAGGAAGAAGAAGAAGAAGAACAAGAGGATGTTGAAGAAGAAGAAGAGGAAGAAGGAGAAGTTGTAGAAGAGGAAGAAAAAGAAGAACAAGTATAAAAAGAAGAAGAAGAAGAAGAAGACGAATAAGACATAGAAGAAGAAGAAGAAGAAGAAGAAGAAGTAGAAGGAGAAGAAGAAGAAGAGGAAAGAAACGAGGAAGAAAAGAAGAAGAAGAAGAAGAAGAGAAAGAAGCGAAAAAAGAAGAAGAAGAAGAAGAAAAAAATGAAGAAGAAAAAGAAGAAGAATAAGAAGAATAAGAGACAAAAAGAAGTACAAGAAGATGAAGAAGTAGAAGAAGAAGGAGACGAACAAGGAGAAGAAGAAGAAGAAGACAAAGAAGAAGAAGAAAAAATGAAGAAGAAAAAGAAAGAAGAAGAAGAAGAAGAAGAAGGCGAAGAAGAAGAAGAAGGCGAAGAAGAATAAGAAGAGGAAGATGAAGAAGAAGAAGAAAAAAAAGAAGAATAAGATGAAGAAGAAGAAGAAGAAGATGAAGAAATTGAAGAAGAAGAAGAAGAACAAGTAGAAGGAGAAGAAGAAGAAAAAGAATGAGATGACAAAGAAGAAGAAGAAGAAGAAGATGAAAAATAAGTAGAAGAAGGAGAAGAAGAAGAAGAAGAAGGGCAAGACGAAGATGAAGAAGAAGAAGAAGAAGAAGAAGTAAAGTAAGAAGATGAAGGAGGAGGAGGTGAAGAAGAAGAAGAAAAAGAAGTAGAATAAGAAGAAGAAAAAGAAGTCAAAGAAGATAAAGAAGTAGTGGGAGAAGAAGGAGAAGACGAATTTGAGGAAGAAGAAGAGAAAGATGAAGAAGAAAAAGAAAGAAGGAGAAGAAGAAGATGATGAAGAAGAAGAAGAAGGCGAAGACATAGAAGAAGAAGAAGAAGATAGAGAAGAAGAAGTAGTAGTAGTAGTAGTAATAGAGGTAGAAGAAGATGATGAGGATGATGAAAGATGATCACAAAAAGTAGAGGAAGAAGAAGAAGAAGAAAAAGTGGAATAAAAAGAAGAAAAATAAGAAGAAGAAGAAGAAGAAGAAGAAAATGAAGAACAAGTAGAAGATAAAGAAGAAGATGGAGAAGAAGTAGAAGAAGAAGAAGAAGAAGAAGAAGAAGAAGTGGAAGAAGAAGAAGACTACAAAGAAGAATTCGAAGACAAAGAAGAAGAAGAAGACGAAGATGAAGAAGAAGATAGAGAATAAGAAGAAGAGGAAGAAGAAGAAGAAGAGGAAGAAGAAGAATGAGGAGGAGAAGAAGAGGAAGAAGAACGAGAAGAAGCAGAAGAAGAAGAAGAAGAAGAAGAAGAAGAAGAAGCAAAGAAGAAGAAGAAGAAGGAGAACTAGAATAAGAGGAGGAAGAAGAACAGGAAGAAGAAGAAGAAGAAGAAAAAGGAGGTGGAGAAGAAGGGGAAGAAGTAGAAGAAGAAAAAGAAGAAGAACAAGAAGAAGAACAAGAAGAAGAAGAAGAAGAATAAGAAGGAGAAGAAGAAGAAGAAGAAGAAGCAGAAGGAGAAGGATAAGAAGAAGAAGAAGAAGAAGAAGGAGAAGAAGAAAAAGAAGATGATGAAAAAGAAGAAGTAGAAGAAGGTTAAGAATTAGTAGAAGTTGACCAAGAAGGATAAAAAGAAGAAGAGGAAAAATAATAAGCAGAATAAGAAGAAAAAGAAGAAAAGAAGAGGAAGAGGAAGAAGAAGAAGATGATGAAGAAGAAGAAGAAGAGTAAGAAGAAGAAGAAGAATTGGAAGAAGAAGAAGAAGAAGAAGATGAATAAGAGAAGGAGAAGAAGGAAAAGTAGAAGAAGACAAAGAAAACGAAGAAGAAGAAGAAGAAGAAGAAGAAGACAAAGAAGAAGAAGAAGATGATGAAGAAGAAGAAGAAGAAAAAGAAGTAGAAGTACAAGAAGAAGAGGAAGAAGAAGAAATAGAAGAAGAAGAAGAAGATGAAGGTGAAGAAGAAAAAAGAAGAAGAACAAGATGATGACGATGATGAAGTATAATAAGAAGAAGAAGACAACAAAGAAGAAGAACAAGAAAAAGAAGCAGAAGAAGAAGAAGAAAAAGAGGAAGAAGAAGAAAAAGAAGTAGAAAAAGTTAAAGATGCCGAAAAAGAAGAAGAAGAAGAATAAGTTACAGAAGAATAAGATAAAGAAGGAG
>JAIUJO010001141.1:62500-65000 GCA_023846275.1 Vanilla planifolia | reverse complement strand
GATGGAGGAGTAGAAGAAGAAGAAGAAGAAGAAGAAGAAGTATGAAAAGAAGAAGAAGAAGAAGAAGGAGAACAAGTAGTAGTAGTAGTAGTAGAAGAAGACGAAGTAGTAGACAAAAAAGAAGAGGACAAAGAAGAAGAAAAAGAAGAAGTCGAAGAAGATGAAGAAGAAGAAGAAGAAGAAGGAGAAGTAGAAAACGAGAAAGAAGCAGAAGAAGATGAAGAAGAAAGAGAAGAAGAAGTAGAAGAACGAGAAGAAGAAGAATTAAAAGAAGAAAGAGAAGAAGAAGGAGAAGGAGAAGAAGAAGAAGAAAAAGAAGAAAAATTTGTAGAAGAAGAAGAAGATTAAAAAGAGTAAGACATGGAAGAGGAAGAAGAAGACGAAGAAAATGAAGAAGAAGAAGCGGAAGAAGAAGAAGAAGAAGAAGAAGAAGAAGGTGGAGGAGTTGAAGAAGGAGAAGAAGAAGATGAAGAAGAAGAAGAAGAAAAGGAAGATGAAGAAGAAGAAGACGACGAAGTAGAAGAAGACGAAGAAGGTGAAGAAGAAGATGATGACGAAGAAGGTGAAGGAGAAAGAGAAGAAGAAGAAGAAGAAGAAGAAGAAGAATAAGAACAAGAAGAAGCAAAAGAAGAAGAAGAAGAAGTTGAAGAAGAAGTAGACAAAGAATAAGAAGAAGAAGAAGAAGAAGAAGAAGATGAAGATGAAGATGAAGAAGAAGTTGAGAAAGAAGAAGAAGAAGAAGAAGATTATGAAGAAGAAGAAGAAGAAAAAGATGAAAAACAAGAAGAATTAGAAGATGATATGAAAAAGAAGTATAACTAGATTAATAAGAAGAAGTAGAAGATGATATGAAGAAGAAGAAGATGCAGAAGATGAAGATGAAGAACAAGAAGAATAAGAGGAAAAAAGAGAAGAAGTAGAAGATGATGAA
This sequence comes from Vanilla planifolia, assembly GCA_023846275.1. Taxonomy (NCBI): domain Eukaryota; kingdom Viridiplantae; phylum Streptophyta; class Magnoliopsida; order Asparagales; family Orchidaceae; genus Vanilla; species Vanilla planifolia. Next base: position 64,069 of record JAIUJO010001141.1, on the reverse strand, counting down.
GAAGATGACGAAGAAGAAGTAGAAGAGGATGAATAATAATAATAATAATTATAATAATAACAATAATAATAATAAGATGAAGAATAAGAGGGAGGCCGAGGACGAGGAGAAAAAGAAGATTAAGAAGAACAAGAAGAAGTAAAAGAAGAACGAGAAAGAGAAGAAGAAAAAGTAGAAGAAGAAGAAGATGAAGTAGAATTAGTTGAACAAGAAGAAGAAGAAGAAAAGAAACAGAAGAAGATGAAGGAGAAGAAGAAGAAAAAGAAGAAGAATAAGAATAAGAATAAGAAGAAGAAGAAAAGAATAAGAAGGAGAAGGAGAAGAAGAAAAAGAAGAAGTTGAAGAAGAAGAAGAAGAAGAAGAAGACGAAGAATTAGATGAAGAAGAAGAAGAACAAGAAGTCTGAGATGAAGAAGAAGAAGAAGAAGAAGAAGAGAAAGAAGAAGGAGAAGAAGATGAGGTAGAAGAAAAAGAAGAAGAAGAATGAGACGAAGAAGTAGAAGTAAGAGAAGAAGAAGAAGAAGAAGAAGAGGAAGAAGACGAAGAAGATGAAGAAGATGAACAACAAGAAGGCGAAGAAGAAGAAGAAGAAGACGAATAAGAAGAAGAAGAAGAAGAAGAAGAAGAAGAAGAAGAAGAAAAAGAGGAAGAAGTAGAAGACAAATAAGTGTGGGAGCAAGAAGGAAAAGAAGAAAAAGAAGATGGAGAAGAAGAAGAAGAAGAAGAAGATGAAGAAGATGAAGATGACAAAGAAGAAGAGGAAGAAGACAAAGAAGAAGAAGAAGAAGAAGAAGAAGGAGAAGAAGTAGAGAAAGAAGAAGATGAAGAAGAAGTGGAAGAAAAAGAAGAGGAAGAAGAAGAAGCATAAGAAGAAGAAGAAGATGAAGAAGAAGTAAAAGAAGAAGAAGAAGAAGGAAAAGAAGAAGAAGAGAAAGAAGAAGAAGAACAAGAGGAAGAAGAATTCGAAAAAGAAGAAAAAGAAGAACAATAAGAAGAAGAAAATGAAGAAAAAAAAGTTGAAGAAGAAGAAGAAGACGAAGAGGAAGAAGAAGAAAAGTATGAAGAAGAAAAAGAAAAAAAAAGAAGAGGAAGACGAAGAAGACGAAGGTGAAGTAGAAGACGAAGAAGTAGTAGTAGTAGAAGAAGAAGAAGAAGTAGAAGAAGAAGAACAAGATGATGATGATGAAAAGACAATGATGAACACGAAGAGGAGGAAGAAGAATAAGAAGAAGAAGAAGAAGAAGAAGAAGAAGAAGAATAAGAAAAAGAAGAAAAAGAAGGAGCAAAACAAGAACAATAAGAAGAAGAAGGAGAAGAAGTCGGAAAAGAAGATGTTGAAGAAGAAGAAGAAGAAGGAGAAGAAGAAGAAGAAGACAAAGAAGAAGAAGAAGTAGAAGGTGAAGAAGAAGAAGAGAAGAAGACGAAGAAGAAGAAGAATAAGAAGAAGAAGAAGAGGTAGAAGAAGAAAGAGAAGAAGTAGAAGAAGAAGAAGTAGAAGGAGAAGAAGAACAACAAGAAGATGAAGCAAAAGAACAAGAATAAGAAGTAGAAGAAGATGAAGGAGAAGAA
>JAIUJO010001141.1:50000-57500 GCA_023846275.1 Vanilla planifolia | reverse complement strand
GGAACAAGAAGAAGAACAAGAAGATGATGATGAAGAAGAAGGTAAGAAAAAGAAGAAGAACAAGAAGATTAAGAAGTTAAAGAAGGATAAGAAGAGGAAGAAGAAGAAGAAGAAGATGGAGTATAAGAAGAAGAAGAGGAAGAAGAAGAAGACAAAGAAGAAGAAGAAGACAAAGAAGAAGAAGAAGAAGAAGTGGAAGAAGAAGAAGAAGAAGGACAAAACAAATAAGAAAAGAAGAAGAAGAAGACGAAGTAGAAGAAAAAGAAAAAGGTGAAGAACTAGAATAAGAATAATAATAATAAGAAGAAGAAGATGAACAAGAAGAAGAAGACGAAGAAGGTGAAGAAGATGAAGATGATGAAGAAGGTGATGAAGAAGAAGATGAAAAAGAGGAAGTAAAAGAAGAAGAAGAAGATGATGAATAAGAAGAAGAAGAAGAAGAAGAAGAAGAAGAAGATGTTGATGATTATTATGAAGAAGAAGGAGAAGAAAAAATAGAAGAAGGATAGGAAGAAGAAAAAGAAGGAAAAGAAAAAGTGAAAGATGAAGAAGAAGCACAACATGAAGAAGAGGAAGAAGAAGACGAAGAAGAAGAAGAAATAGAAGAAGTAGAAGAAGAAGAAGAAGAAGAAGAAGAAGAAAAAGAAGAAGAAGAAAAGGAAGAAGAAAGAAGAATAATAATAAGAAGAAGAATTAAAAGAAGAAGAGGATGATGATGATGATAAAGATGAAGTTGAAGTATAAGAAAAAGAAGATGAAGAAGAGGAAAAAGAATAAAAGATGAAGAAGACGAAGACGAAGAAGAAGAAGAAGAAGATGATGAAGAAGATGAAGAAAGAAGATGATGATGATGAAGAAGGAGGAGGAAGAGGAGGAGGAGGAGGAGAAGAAGAAGAAGAAGAAGAAGAAGAAGAAGAAGAAGAAAAAGGAGAAGAAGTAGTAGAAGAAGAAAAAGTTGAAGAAGAAGAAGAAAAAGAAGAAGATACAGAGTAAGAAGAAGAAGATAATGAAGAAGAAGAAGAAGAAGAAATGAAGATGATACAGAAGAAGAAGTTGGAAGGGAATAGGAAGAAGAATAAGAAGTAGAGGAAGAAGTTGAAGAAGTAGTAGAAGATGAAGAATAAGAAGTAGAAGATGAAGAAATAGAAGCAGAAAAAAATGAAGAAGAACATGAAAAAGAAGTTGAAGAAGAAAAGAAGAAGAAAAAGAAGAAGAAGAAGAAGAAGAAGATAAAGAAGAAGAAGAAGAAGGAAGAGTTGGAGGAAGAGGAGAAGAAGAAATTGAAGATTAAGAAGAAGAAGAAGTAGAGGAAGAAGAAGAAGAAGAAGATGAAGAAGAAGAGCAAGAAGAAAGAGAAGAGGAAAAAGACTAAGAAGAAGAAGAAGAAGAAGGTCATGAAGAAGAACAAGATGAATAAGATGATGATGAAGAAGAAGAAGAAGAAGAAGAGGAAGAAGAAGAAGACGATGAGGAAGAAGAAGAAGAAGAAGAAGAAGAAGAAGAAGGATCAGAACAAGTAGAAGAAGGAGAACAAGAAGAAGAAAGAGAAGAAGAAGAAGAATAAGAAGAAAAAGAAGAAGAAGAAGAGGAATATGAAGAAGATGGAGAAGAAGAACAAGAAGAATAAGAAGGTGACAAAGAAGAAGAAGAAGAAGATGGCAAAGAAGAAGTAGAAGAAGGCGAAGTAAAAGAAGAAGATGAAGCAGAAAAAGAAGAAGAAGAAAAAGATGGTGATGTTGATATTCAAGATGATGGAAAGGAAGAAGGATAAGTAGTAGTAGAAGAAGAAGAGGAGGAAGAAGAAGAAGAAGAGGAAGAAGAAAGGTGATGATGAAGAAGAAGAAGAAGAAGATGTAGAAGAAGAAGAAGATGATGATGATGAAGTCAAAGAAGAAAAAGAAGAAGAAGATGATGATGATGATGAAGAAGGAGAAGAAGAAGTTGTAGGCATGGAAGAAGAAGAAAGAGAATGAAGCGAAGAAGAAGAAGAAGAGACTGAAGCATTGAAAGAAGAAGAAGAAGGAGGAGGAGGAGAATAAGAAGAACAAAAAGAAAAAGAAGAAGGAGAAGAAGAAGGAGAAGAAGAAGAAGAAGGAGGAGAAGAAGAAGGTGAAGAAGAAGGAGAAGGGGCAAAAGAAGAAGAAGAAGTAGTAACAGAAGAAGAAGAAGAGGAAGAAGAAGAAGAAGAAGAAGGAGAAGGAGAAGAAGAAGAAGAAGATGATGATGATGATAAAGAAAAATAATAAGAAGTAGAAGTAAAAGAAGAAGACAAAGAAGGGATATAAGAAGAAGAAGAAGAAGAAGAAGAAGGAGAAGAAGAAGATGAACACGAAGAAGAAGAAGATGAAGAACAAAGAAGAAAAAGAAGAAGAAGAAGAAGAAGAGGAAACAGAAGAAGAAGTAGTAAAAGAAGAAGAATGAGAAGAAGAAGAAGAAGAAGAAGAACAAGAGCAAGAGGTAGAAGTAAAAGAAGAAGAAGAAGAAGACGAAGAAAAAGAACAAGAAGAAGAAGACGAAGAAAAAGAACAAGAAGAAGAAGAAGAAGAAGAAGATGATGATGAAGAAGAAATTAAAGAAAAAGAAGAAGAACAAGAATATTAAGAAGTTAAAGAAGGATAAGAAGAAGAAGAAGAAGAAGAAGAAGATGAAGAAGAAGAAAAAGAAGGAGGAGAAGAAGAACAAGAGGAAGAAGAAGAAGACAAAGAAGAAGAAGAAGAAGACGAAGAAGAAGAAGAAGAAGAAGTAGAAGAAGAAGAAGAAGAAGAAGTGGAAGAAGAAGAAGTAGGACAAGACAGAAGAAAAGAAGAAGAAGAAGACAAAGTAGCAGAAGAAGAAAAAGACGAAGAAGAAGAATAAGAATAAATATAATAAGAAGAAGAAGACGTACAAGAAGAAGAACATGAAGAAGGTGAAGAAGAAGAAGATGATTAAGAAGGCAATGAAGAAGAAGAAGAAGAAAAGGAAGAAGTAAAAGAAGAAGAAGAAGATGATGAATAAGATCAAGAAGAAGAAAAAGAAGAAGAAGAAGAAGAAGAAGAAGACGTTGATGATGATGATGATGAAGAAGAAGGAGAAGAAAAAATAGAAGAAGTAGCGAAAGAAGAAGAAGAAAAAGAAGAAGTGGAAGATGAAGAAGTCGAAGATGAAGAAGAAGAAGAAGAAGATGAAGAAGAAGAAGTAGAAGAAGTAGTAGAAGAAGAAGAAGAAGAAAAAGAGGAAGAAGAAAGAAGAATAATAATAAGAAGAAGAATTAAAAGAAGAAGAAGAAGATGATGATAAAGATGAAGTTGAAGAATAAGAAGAAGAAGATGAAGAAGAGGAAAAAGAAAAAAAGATGAAGAAGATGAAGATGAAGAAAAATAAGAAGATGAAGAAGATGAAGAAGAAGAAGGAGAAGATGATCATGATGAAGAAGAAGAAGGAGGAGGAGGAGGAGGAGGAGAAGAAGAAGAAGAAGAAGAAAACGGACAATAAGAAGAAATAGAAGAAGAAGTTGAAGAAGAAGAAGAAAAAGAAGAAGATGAAGATGAAGAAGAATAAGAAGATGAAGAAGATGAAGAAGAAGAAGGAGAAGATGATCATGATGAAGAAGAAGAAGGAGGAGGAGGAGGAGGAGGAGAAGAAGAAGAAGAAGAAGAAAACGGACAATAAGAAGAAATAGAAGAAGAAGTTGAAGAAGAAGAAGAAAAAGAAGAAGATGAAGATGATGAAGAAGAAGAAGATAGAAGAGAATAAGAAGAAGAAGAAGAAGAAGAAGAAGAAGATGAAGATGTAAAAGATGAAGAATCAGAAGTAAAAGATGAAGAAACAGAAACAGAAGAAGATGAAGAAGAAGATCATGAAGAAGAAGTTAAAGAAAAGAAGAAGAAGAAGAAGAAGAAGAAGAGGAAAAAGAAGAAGAAGTAGAAAAAGGAGGAGTTGGAGGATGAGGAGAAAAAGAAATTAAAGATTAAGAAGAAAAAGAAGTAGAGGAAGAAGAAGAAGAAGAAGATGAAAAAGAAGAGTAAAAAAAGAAAATGAGGAAAAAGACTAAGAAGAAGAAGAAGAAGAAGAAGAAGGTGACGAAGAAGAACAAGATGAATGAGAAGAAGAAGAAGAAGAAGAGGAAGAAGAAGAAGAAGATGAGGAAGTAGAAGAAGAAGAAGGAGTAGAGCAAGAAGAAGGTGGAGAACAAGAAGAAGGAGGAGGAGAAGAAGAAGAAGAAGAAGAAGAAGAAGAAGAACTAGAAGAAGAAAAAGATGATGATGAAAAAAAGAAGTCAAAGAAGAAGAACAAGATGAAGAAGACGAAAAAGAAGAAGAAGAACAAGAAGAATAACAAGTTGAAGAAGAATAAGAAGAAGAAGAAGAAGAAGAGGAAGAAGAATAAGACGAAGAAGAAGAAGAAGAGGAAGAAGAAGAAGAAGAAAAAGAAGAAGAAGAAGAAGTTGAAGAAGAGGATGGGGAAGTAAAAGAAGATGAAGGAGAAGAAGAAGAAGAAGAAGAATAAGATGATTAAGAAGATGAAGAACACAAAGAGGAAGAAGAAGAAGATGAAGAAGAAGTAGAAAAAGTAGAAGAAGAAGAAAAATTAGAAGAAGAAGAAGATGATGATGATAATAAAGACAAAGAAGAAACATAAGAAGAAGAAGAAGAAGAAGAGGAAAAAGAAATTGAAGGTGAAGAAAACAAAGAGGACGAAGAAGAAGACGAAGTAATAGTCGTAGAAGAAAAAGGAGAAGAAAAAGAAGAAGGAGAAGAAAAGAAGAAGAAGAAGAAGAAGAAGTAGAAGAAGAAAAAGAGGAAGAGGAAGAAGAACAAGGAGAAGAAGAAGAAATAGAAAAAGAAGAAGAAGGAGAAAAAGAACAAGAAGAAGAAGAAAAAGAAGAAAAGAAAGAAGAAAAAGAAGAGGAAGAACAAGGAGGAGGAGGAGGAGGCAAAGTAGAAGACAAAGAAGAAAAAGAAGAAGAAGAAACAAAAGAAGAAGTAGAAGAAGAAGAAGATGATGATGAAGAAGAAGTAGAAGAAGAAGAAGAGTAAGAAGTAGAAGAAGAGAAGAAGAAGACAAAGAAAAAGAAGAAAAAAGAGAGAAGAAGTTGAAGAAGAAGAAGACAAAGAAGGAGAAGAAGAAGAAGAAGATAAAGAAGGAGAAGAAGAAGAAGAAGAAGGAGAAGAAGAGGAAGAAGAAGAAGAAGAAGAAGAAGAAGAAGAAGTAAAAGAAGAAGGAGAAGAACAAGAAAAAGTAGAAGAAGAACAAGAAGAAGAAGGAGAAGGAGAAGAAGAAGAAGAAGAAGAAGTAGAAGAAAAAGAAGGAGAAGTGGAAGAATATGAAGAAGGAGATGAGGAAGAATATGAAGAAGAAGAAGAATAAGAAGAAGAAGAAAAAGAAGAAGAAGAAGAAGAAAAAGAACTGGAGAAAGAAGTAGCAGATGATGATTAAGAAGAAGAAGAACAACAAGAAAAACAAGAACAAGGAGAAGTAGAAAAAGAGGATGAAGAAGAAGAAGAAGAAATAGTAGAGTAAGAAGAAGAAGAAGATTAGGAAGAAGAATAAGAAAAAGAAAAAGAAGAAGTTGATGAAGGAAAAGAAGAAGAAGAACAAGACAAAAAAGAAGAAGATGACAAAGGCGATGAAGAATTAGATGAAGAAGAAGAAGGAGTAGAAGAAGATGAAGAAGGAGAAGAAGAAGGAGAAGAAGAAGAAGAAGAAGAAGAATAAAAAGGTGACAAAGAAGAAGAAGACGAAGGAGATGTATAAGAAGTAGATGAAGAAGAAAAGGAAGAAGAAGAAAAGAAGAAGTTGAAGAAGAGGAAGATGATGAAGAAGAGAAGAAGAAGAAGAAGAAGAAGAAGAAGAAGAGGAAGAAGAGATGAAGAAGAAGAAGAAAAAGAAGAAGAAGAAGAAAAAGAAGAAGGAGAAGAAAAAGGAGTTGAAAAAAAGAGAAGAAGGAGAAGAGGAAGAAGAAGAAGAAGTAGATGTAAAAGAAGAAGAAGAAGAAGATGAAGAAGAGGAAGAAGAAGGAGACAAAGAAAAAGAAGTAGAAGACAAAGAACAAGAAGAAGAAGGACAAGAAGAAGAAAAAGAAGAACAAGATGAAGAAGGAGAAGAAAAGGAGAAGAAGAAGAGAAGAAGAAGAATAATAAGATGATGAAGAAGAAGAAGGAGAAGAAGAAGAAGAAGAAGAAAATTAAGATGAGGAAGGCGAAGAAGAGGAAGAAGAAGACGAAGAAGTCAAGAAAGAAGAAGAAGAAGAAGAAGAAGAAGAATAAAAAAAGAAGAAAAGAAGAAGAAGAAGAAGAAGAAGAAGAAGAAAAAGAATACGAAGAAGAAGAGGAAGATGACCAAGACGAAGAAGGAGAAGAAGAAGAAGAAGAAGAAGAAGAAAATGAAGAAGACAAAGAAGAAGAAGAAGAAGAAGAAGAAAAAAGTAGTAGAAGAAGAATATTGAGAGAATCAGAAGGAGAAGAGGAAGAAGAAGAAGAAAAAGAAGAAGAAGAAGAAGAGAGGAAGAACAAATTGGAGAAGATGTACTAGAAGTTGAAGAAGAAGAAGATGAAGAAGAAGAAGTAGATGAAGAAGAAGGTTAACAATAAGAAGTAGGGGAAGAAAAAGAGAAAGAAGAAGAAGAAGAAGAAGAAGAAGAAGAAGAAGATGTAGACAAATAAGAAGTAGGAAATGAACAAGAAGAAGATGTAGAAGAAGATGAAGAAGTAGAAGAAGATGATGAGAAGAAGAAGAAGAAGAAGAAGAAGAAGAAGACGAAAAAGATGTAGAAGAAGAAGAAGAAGAGTAAGAAAAAGAAGAAAAAGTAGTAGAAGAAGAAGGAGAGGAAGAAGAACACGAAGAAGATGGAGAAAAAGAAGAAGAAGAAGAACAAGAATAAGAAGAAGAAGTGGAAGAAGAGGAAGATGAAGAGGAAGACAAAAAAGAAGAACAAGAAGAGGAAGAAGAGGAAGAAAAATAAAGGGCAAAGTAGAAGAAGAACATGACGAAGAAGAAGAAGTAGAAAAAGAAGAAAAAGAAGAAGAAGAGGATGATGACGAAGAAAAAAAGAAGATGTAGAAGAAGATGGTGAAGGCGAAGAAGAAGAGAAGAAGATGCAGAAGTAGAAAAAAAGAAGAAAAAGAAGAAGAAGAGGATGAAGAATATGAAGAAGAAAATCATGAAGAAGAAGAAGAAATGATAGAAGAAGAAGAAGAAGAAGAGGAAAAGGTAAAAGAAGAAGAAGAATAAGAATAAGAAGAAGAAGAAGAAGAAGAAGAAAAAGAGAAGAAGAAGAAATAGAAGAAGTCAGATTAGAAGAGGAAGAAGAAGAACATGAAGAAGAAGAAGAAAAAGAACAAGAAGAAGAAGAATTAGAGAAGTAGGAGAAGAAGAAGAACTAGAGGAAGAAGAAGAAGAAGAAGATGGAGACAAAGACGAAGTAGATGAAGAAGATCAAGAAGAAGAAGAAGAAGATGATGAAGAAGTAGAATAAGAAGAAGGTGATGAAGAAGAAAAGAAGGAGAAGAAGAAGAAAAA
>JAIUJO010001141.1:40000-42500 GCA_023846275.1 Vanilla planifolia | reverse complement strand
AGAAGAAGAAGATGGAGGAGAATAAGAATAATAATAATAAGAAGAAGAAGTAGATAAATAATTAGAAGAAAAAGTAGAAGGAAGAGGAGAAGAAATTGGTGTTGATGAAGTAGAAGAAGAAGAAGAAAATAAAAAAGGAGAAGAAACAAGAGAAGAAGAAGAAGAAGAAGAATTAGAAAAAGAAGAAAAAGTGAAGAAAAAGAAGAATAGAAGAAGAAAGAAGATGATGATGATGATTTAGATGAAGAAGAAGAAGAAGAAGATGACCAAGACGAAGAAGAAGAGGAAGAAAAAGAAGAAGTCAAACTAGACGAAGAAGAAGGTGAAGAAGAAAAAGAAGAATGAGGAGGAGGAGGAGGACAAGAAGAAGGAGAAGAACAAGAAGAAGAAGAAGAACAAAAAATAAAGAACAAGAAGATGAAGATGAAGAAGGAGAAGGATAAAAGGGAGACGAAGAGGAAGAAGAAGTAGAGGAAGAAGAAGGAGAGAAGGAAAAAGAAGAAGAAGAAGAAGATGAAGAAGTAGAAGAAATAGAAGAAAAGGAAAAATAATGGGAAGATCAAGAAGTAAAAGAGGAGGACAAAGAAGGCAAAGAGGAAGAAGAAGAAGAAGAAGGATAAGATTAAAACGAAGAAGAAGAAGAAGAAGAAAAAGATGAAGAAAAAGGAGAAGAACAACAAGAAGAAGAATAAAAAGGAGAAGAAGAAGAAGAAGAAGACGAAAAATAAGAATTAGAAAAGAAGAAGAAGTAGAAGAAGAAGATTATGAAGAAGAAGAAGAAAAGAAGAAGAAGAAGAAGAAGAAGAAGAAGAAGAAGAAGAAGCTGAAGAAGAAGAATAAGGAGGAGAAGAAGAAGAGTAAGAATATGAAGAAAAGAAGAAGCAAAAGAAGAAGAAGAAGAACAAGAACATGAAGTTGGAGAAGGATAATAAGTGTAAGAAGAAGGAGAAGAAGAAGAAATAGATGATGATGAAGAGGAAAAATATGAAGACAAAGCAGAAGAAGAAGAAGAAGAAGAAGAAGAGAAGAAGAAGATGATGAGGAAGAAGATGATGATGATGATGATGATGATGGCTACGAAGAAGAAGAACACAAAGACGACAAAGAAGAAGAAGAAGGTGAAGAAGGTGAAGAAGAAGAAGAAGAAGAAAAAGAAAAAGAAGAAAAAAGAAGAAGAATATGATGAATAAGAAGAAGAAGAAGAAGAAAAACAAGAAGAAGAAGCTGAAAAGAAGAATAAGTAGAAGAAGATGATGATGAAGTAGAAGAAGGAGAAAAAAAATTAGAAGAAGAAGAGGAAAAAGAAGAAGGAGAAAAAGAAAAGGAAGATGAAGAAGAAGGAAAACACAATGAAGAAGAAGAAGAAGAAGAAGAAGATGTTGAAGAAGAAGAAGAACAAGAAGATCAAAAAGGCTAAGAAGAATGATAAGATGAATGATAAGAAGAAGAACAATTAGAAGAAAAAAGAAGAAGATGATGATTACGATGATAAAGATGATGAAGAAGAAGAAGAAGAGGAAAAAGAAAAAAAAGATGAAGAAGACGAAGATGAAGAATAAGAAGAAGATGTAGAAGTCGAAGAAGAAGAAGAGTAAGAAGATAGAGAAGAAGAAGGAGGAGGAGAAGAAGAAGAAAAAAGAAGATCATGAATAAGGAGAAGAAGAAGAAGAAGAAGAAGAAGAAGGAGAAGAAGAAGAAGAAAAGAAGAAGAAGAAGAAGAAGACGAAGAAGAAGAGGAAGAAGAAGAAGAAGAAGAGGAAGAAGAAGAAGAAGAGGAAGAAGGAGGAGGAGGCGAAGAAGAAGAGAAAGAAGAAGAATAAAAGAAGAAGAAAAAGAAGGAGAAGAAGAAGAAGAAGAAGAAGAAGAAAAAGAAGAAGAAGAAGAAGAAGATGAAGACGTAGAAGAAGAAGAAGTTGAAGAAGAAGAAGAAGAAGAAGAACAAGAAAAAGAAGAAGAAGAAGAAGAAAAAGAAGAAAAAGAAGAAGGAAGAAGATTAAAAAGGAGCAGAAGAAGAAGAAGAAGAAGAATAAGTAAGGGAATAAGAAGAAGAAAAAGGACAAGAAGAAGAAGAAAAGATGAAGAAGAAGAAGAAGAATAAGTAGGAGAATAAGAAGAAGAAAAAGGACAAGAAGAAGAAGAAAAGCAGATGAAGAAGAAGAAGAATGGAGGAGGAAGAGGACGAGGAGGTGGAGAAGAAGAAGTTGAAGAAAAAGAAGAACAAGAAGAAGAAGAGGAAGAAGACAAAGAAGAAGAAGAAGAATAAAAAGAAGAAGAATAAGATGATGAAAAAGAACAAGATGAATAAGAAGAAGAGGTATAAGAATATGAAGAACAAGAAGAAGAAGAAGAAGATTAAGAAGAAGGAGAAGAAAAAGAACAAGAAGAAGAAGAAGAAGAAGTAGAATATGAAGAAAAATAAGAAGAAGAAGAAGATGATGATGAAGAAGAAGAAAAAGAACTAGAACAAGAGCAAGGACAAGAAGTTTAAGAAGAAAAACAA
>JAIUJO010001141.1:20000-27500 GCA_023846275.1 Vanilla planifolia | reverse complement strand
AGAAGAAGTTTATGTAGAAGAAGAAGAAGAAGAAGTCGAAGAAGAAGAAGAAGAAGAAGAAGGCAAAAAAGAAGAAGAAGAAGAAGAAGTTTATGTAGAAGAAGAAGAAGAGAAGGAGGAGGAGGAGGCGAAGAAGAAGAGGAAGGAGAAGAAAAAGAAGAAGAAGAAGAAGAAGAAGAAGAAAAAGAAGCAGTTGATGAAGAAGAAGAAAACATGGAAGAACAAGGCGAAGAAGACGAAGAAGAAGATGAAGAAGAAGAGGATGAAGAAGAAGAAGAAGAATAAGAAGAATAAGAAGAAGATGATGATGAATTTTAATAAGAAGAAGAAGAGGAAGAAGAAGAAGGAGAAGAAGAAGAAGATTAAGAATAAGAAGGAGAAGATGAACAAGAAGAAGAAGAAAAAGAAGAATAAGAAAGAGAACAAGAGGAAGAAAAAGCAAAAGAAGAAGAAGAAGAAGAGGAAAATGAGTAAGAAGAAGAAGAAAAAGAAGAAGAAGAAATAGTTTAAGAAGGAGAAGAAGAAGAAGAAGAAGAAGATGAAGAATAAGAAGGAGAAGAAAAAGAAGAAAAAAGACAAGAAGAGGAAGAAAAGAAGAAGAAGAAGATGAAGAAGAAGAAGGCCAAAAACAAAAGAAGAAGAATAAGATGAAGTTGAAGATGATGAAGAAGAAGAGGAAGAAGAAGAAGAAGACGAAGAAAAACAAGAGGAAGGAGAAGATGAATAGGAAGAAGAAGAAGAAGAAGATGAGGAAGAAGAAGGAGAAGAAGAAAGAGATGAAGAAGATGAAGAAGAAGAAGAAAAAGAAGAAAAAGTGAAAGAAGAAGAAGATGAAGATAATGAAGAAGAAGGGGAAGAAGAAAAGAAAAAAAAGAAGAAGAAGATCAAATAGAAGAAAAAAATGAAGAAAACAAAGAATAAGAGGAAGAAGAAGTAGAAGATAGAAGTAAAAGATGAAGAAAAAGAAGTAGAAGAAGACGAAGAACATGTTGAAGAAGAAGTAGAATAAAAATATGAAGAAGAAGAAGTGGAAGAAGAAAAAGGTGAAGAAGAAGAAGAAGAAGAAGAAGAAGAAGAAGAAAAGAAGTGGAAGAGACGGGGGAAGCAGAGAAGAAGAGGTAGAAGTAGAGGAAGAAAACAAAGAAGAAGAAGAAGAAGAAGAAGAAGAAGAAGAACAAGATGAATAAGAAGAAGAAGTGGAATAAGAATTGGAAGAAGAAGGAGAAGAAGAAGAAGAAGAAGATGATGATGATGATGAAGAAGAAAAGGAGAAGGAGAAGAAGAAGAAGAAGAAGAAGAAGAAGAAGATTAAGATAAAGAAGTTGAAGAAGAAGAAGAAGAAGACGAAGAAGAAGAAAAAGAAGAAGAAGAAGAACAAGAGAAACAAGATGTTTAAAAGGGATATGAAGAAGAAGAAGGAGAAGGAGAAGAATAAGAAGAAGATGAAGACGAAGAAGAAAAAAAGAAGATGAAGAAGGAGAAGAAGAAGAAGAAGAAGAAGAAGAAGAAGACGAAGAAGAAGAACAGAAGAAGCAGAAGAAGAAGAAGATGATGAAGGAGAATGCGACAAAGAAGAAGAACACGACGAAGGTGAAGAAGAAGAAGACAAAGATGGCAAAGAAGAAGATGGAGAAAAAGAAGAATAAGAAGGAAAAAAAGAAGAAGAAGATGATGAATAAGAAGAAGAAGATGAAGAAGAAGCAGAAGAAGAAGAAGAAGAAGAAGAAGAAGAAGTTGAAGAAGAAGAAGAAGAAGGAGAAGAATAATTAGATGAAGGAGAGGAAAAAAAGAAGAAGCAGAAGCAGAAGAAGAAGAAGAAGATGAAGAAGAAGAAGATGAAGACGAAGGAAAATACAAAGAAGAAGATGAAAAAGAAGAAGTAGAAGTTGAAGAAGAAGAAGAAGAAAAATGGTAAAAAGAGTAATAAGAAGAAGAAGAAGAAGAAGATTACGATGATAAAGATGAAGAAGAAGAAGAGGAAGAGGAAAAAGAAAAAGAGGATGAAGAAAACAAAGATGAGGAGGAAGAAGAAGATTTAGAAGACGAAGAAGAGGAAGAGGAAGAAGATGAAGAAGAAGAAGAAGGAGAAAAAGAAAAAGATGATGAAGAAGACAAAGAGAAAGAAGAAGAAGAATAAGAAGGAGAAAAAGAAGAAGAAGAAAGAGAATAAAAAGAAGAAAAGAAGAAGAAGAAGAAGAAGAAGAAGAAGAAGAAGTCGAAGAAGAAGAAGAAGAAGAAGAAGAAGAAGATTAAGGACAAAAAGATGGAAAAGAAGAAGGAGAAGAAGAAGAAGAACAAGAAGAAGAAGTCGAAGAAGAAGAAGAAGAAGAAGAAGAAGGTGAAAAAGAAGAAGAAGAAGAAGAAGTTTAAGTAGAAGAAGAACCAGAACAAGAAGTAGAAGAAGAAGAAGAGGAGGAGGAGGAGTCAAAGAAGAAGAGGTTGAAGAAGAAGAAGAAGATGAAGACATAGAAGAAGAAGAAGAAGAAGAAGAAAAAGAAGGATTTGAAGAAGAAGAAGAAGAACAGAACAAGGAAGAACAAGACGAAGAAGACGAAGAAGAAGAAGAAGGGGAAGAAGAAGAAGAAGAAGAAGAAGACGAAGAAGAAGAAGAAGTTGATGATGATGAATTTGAACAAGAAGAAGAAGAGGAAGGAGAACAAAAAGAAGAAGAAGAAGTAGAATAAGAAGGAGAAGAAGAAGAAGAAGAAGAAGAAGTGGAATAGGAAAGAGAACTAGAAGAAGAAAAAGCACAAGCAGAAGAAGAAAAGAAGAAGAAGAAGAAGAACAAGAAGTAGACCAAAAACAGAAGAAGAAGAAGAAGAAGAAGAAGAAGAAGAAGTAGAAGAAGAAGAAGTAGAAGAAGAAGTAGAAGAAGAAGATGAAGAAGAAGAAGAAGAAGAGGAAAAACAAGCGAAAGGAGAAGATTAATTGGAAGAAGAAGAAGAAGAAGAAGAAAAAGGAGGAGAAGAAGAAGATGAAGAAGAAGAAGAAGAAAAAGAAGAAGAGGAAAAATAAGAAGAAGAGGTGGAAGAAGCAAATGAAGATAACGAAGAAGAAGAAGATGAAGATTATGATGGAGAAAAAGAAGGGGAAGAAGAGGAAAAGAAGTAGAAGAAGAAGAAGAAGAACAAGAACAAGAAGAACAAGGTGATGAACATAAAAAAAAAGAAGAAGACAAAGAAGGAGAAGAAGACAAAGAAGAAGAAGAAGACAATGAACATATAGAAGAAAAAGAAGAAGAAGACAAAGATGAAGAAGAAGAAGAAGAAGATGAAGAAGAAGAAGAAGTGGAAGAAGAAATGAAGAAGAAGAAGAAGAAGAAGAAGAAAAGAAGAAGAAGAAGAAGAAAAGAAGAGGAAGAAGAAGAAGAAGAAGAAGAATAAAAGAAAGAAGTAGAAGAAGAAGAAGAACTAGGCATAGAAGAAGAAGAAGAAGAAGAAGATGAAGACAAAGAAGAAGAAGAAGAAGAAGCAGTAGATGAAGGAGGTGAAGAAGAAGAAGAAGAAAACATTGAAGGAGACGGAGAAGAAGTAGAACAACAATAAGTAGAAGGAGAAGAAGAGGAAAAAGAAGAAGAAAAAGAAGAAGAGGATCATGAAGAAGAAGGAGAAGAAGAAGATGAAAAAGAAGTAGATTGAGATGAAGCAGAAGAAGAATAAGAAGAAGAAGAAGAAGAAGTAGAAGAAGAAGAAGTAGAAGAAGAAGAAGAAGAAAAGGAAAATTACGAGGAAGAAGAAGAAGATGATGATGAATAAGATGAAGTTGAAGAAGGAGAAGTAAATTAATAAGAAGAAGTAATAAAAGAAGAGGACGAAGAAGGCGATGTTGAAGAAGAAGAAGATGAAAATGAAGAAGAAGAAGAAGAAGAAGAAGACGAAGAAGATGAACACGAGGAAGAATAAGAAGAATAAGTAGGAGAAGGAGAAGAAGAAGAAGAACAGAAAGAAGAAGAAGAAGAAAGAGAAGAAGAAGTAGAAGAAGAAAAAAAAAAAAGGGAGTAGAATAAGAAGGAGAAGAAGAAGAAGAAGAAGAAGAAGAAGAAGAAGAAGGAGAAGTAGTAGAAGTAGAAGGGGAAGAAGAAGAAGAAGAAGAAGAAGTAGAAGAATACGAATAAGTATAAGAAGAAGAAGAAGAATAAGAAGAAGAAGAAGAAGAAGAAGATATCGAAGAAGACGAAGTAGAAAAAGAAAAGACAAAGAAGAAGAAGAAGAAAATAATAACAAAGAAGAAGTAGCTGAAGAAGAGGAAGAAGAAGGTGAAAACGAAGAAGAAGAAAATGTAGAAGAAGAAGAAGAAGACGAAGATCACATAGAAGAAGAAGAAGAAGAAGAAGAAGTGGAAAAAGAAGAAGAAGAATAAGAAGAAGAAGACAAGGAAGAGGAAGGAGAAAAAGAAGAAGAAAAGGAAGAAGAAGAAGAAAAAGAAGAAGAAGAAGGAGAAAAAGAAGAAGAGGAAGAAGAATAAGACGAAGAATAGGAAGAAAAAGGAGAAGAAGAAGAAGATAGTGAAGAAGAAGGAGAAGAAGAATAAGAAGATGTAAAAAAAGAAAGACAAGAATATAAAGATTGAGAAGGAGATGACAAAGAAGAGGAAGGAGAAGAAATAAAAGTAGAAGAAGAAGAAGAGGAAAAAGAAGAAGAATTATAAGAAGGAGAAAAAGAAGAAGAAGTAGTAGAACAAGAAAAGAAGAAGTAGAAGAAGAAGAAGAAAAAAAGACGAAGAAGTAGAAGAGGAAGAAGAAGAAAAAGAAGGTGAAGAAGACAAGGAAGAAGAAGAAGAAGAAGTTTAAATAGAAGAAGAAGAAGAAGAATAGGAAGAAGGAGGACGAGGCGAAGAAGAAGCGGAAGAAGAAGAAATAGAAGAAGAAGAAGAATAGGAAGAAGGAGGACGAGGCGAAGAAGAAGAGGAAGAAGAAGAAATAGAAGAAGAAGAAGAAGAAGAAGAAGAAGAGGATGAAGACGTGGAAGAAGAAGAAAAAGATGTCGTTGAAGAAGAAGAAGAAGAAGAAGAAGAAGAAGTTTAAGAAGGAGAAGAGGAAGAAGAAGAAGAAGAAGAAGAAGAAAAGAAGTGGAAGAAGAAAAAGGGGAAGAAGAAGAAGAAGAAGACGAAGAAGAAGAAGAAGAAGAAGAAGAAGAAGAAGAAGAAAAGAAGAGAAAGAGGAGGGGGAAGCGGAAAAAAAGTAGTAGAAGAAGAAGAAGAAGAAGAAGAAGAGGTAGAAGAAGAGGAAGAAGACAAAGAAGAAGAAAAAGAAGAAGAAGAAGAAGAAGAAGTCGAAGAAGAAAAAGATGAATAAGAAGAAGAACAGGAATAAGAATTGGAAGAAGAAGGACAAGAAGAAGAAGAAGAAGAAGATGAAGAAAAAGAAGAAGGAGGAGTAGTAGAAGAAGAAGAAGAAGAAGAAGAAGAAGAAGAATAAGAATAAGAAAAAGAAGAAGAAGAAGAAAAAGAAGAGGAAGAAGAAGAAGAAGGAGGAGGAGAAGAAGAACAAGAGGAACAAGATGTTGAAGAAGGATAAGAAGAAGAAGAAGGAGAAGAAGAATAATAAGAAGAAGATGAAGACGAAGAAGAAAAAAAAGAAGACGAACAAGAAGAAGAAAAATAACAAGACAAAGAAGAAGAACAGAAGAAAAAGAAGAAGAAGATGAAGGAGAAGGCGACGAAGAAGAAGAACATGAAGAAGGTGAAGAAGAAGAAGGCAAAGAAGGTGAAGAAGAAGAAAGAGAAAAAGAAGAAAAAGAAGAAAAAGAAGAAAAAAAAGAAGAAGATGATGAATAAGAAGAAGAAGAAGAAGAAGAAGAAGAAGAAAAAGAAGCAGAAGAAGAAGAAGAAAAAGAAGAAGTTGAGGAAGAAGAAGGAGATGAATAATTAGAAGAAGAGGAGGAAAAAGAAGAAGATAGTAGTAGAAGAAGAAGAAGAAGAAGAAGAAGATGAAGATGAAGATGAAGGAAAACACAAAGAAGAAGAAAAAGAAGTAGAAAATGAAGAAGAAGAAGAAGAAAATGGGTAAAAAGAATATTAAGAAGAAGAACAATTAGAAGAAGAAGAAGAAGAAGATGACAATGACAAAGATGAAGAAGAAGAAGAAGATGTAGAAGACAAAGAAGAAGAGGAAGAAGATGAAGAAGAAGAAGAAGGAGAAAAAGAAGAACAAGAATAAGAAAGAGAAAAAGAAGAAGAAGAAAGAGAAGAAAAAGAAGAAGAAGAAAGAGAAGAAAAAGAAGAAAAGAAAAAGAAAAGAAGAAAATAAAAAGAAAAGAAGAAGAAGAAGTCAAAGAAGAAGAAGAAGAAGCTGATGAAGATGAAGAAGAAGTTTAAGTAGAAGAAGAAGAAGAAGAAGAAGAAGTCGAAGAAGAAGAAGAAGAAGAGGAAGAAGTTTATGTAGAAGAAGAAGAAGAAGAAGAAGAAGAAGAAGAGGAGGAGGAGGAGGCAAAGAAGAAGAGGAAGGAGAAGAAGAAGAGGAAGAAGAAGAAGAAGAAGAAGACGACGAAGACGTAGAAGAAGAAGAAGAAGAACAAGAACAAGAAAAAGAAGCAGTTGAAGAAGAAGAAGAAGAAAACATGGAAGAACAAGGCGATGAAGACGAAGAAGAAGAAGAAGAAGAAGAAGAGGAAGAAGAAGGAGAAAAAGAAGAAGAAGAAGAAGAAGATGATGAATTTTAACAAGAAGAAGTAGAGGAAGAAGAAGAAGAAGAAGAAGAAGAAGAAGATTAAGAATAAGAAGGAGAAGAAGAAGATGAAGAAGAAGAAGAATAAGAAAGAGAACAAGAAGAAGAGAAAGCAAAAGAAGAAGAAGCAGAACAAGAAGAAGAATATGAGTAAGAAGAAGAAGAAGAAGAAGAAGAAGAAGAACAAGAAGAAGTTTAAGAAGGAGAAGAAGAAGAAGAAGAAGAAGAAGAAGAAGAAGGAGAAAAAAAAGAAGAAAAAGGACAAGAAGAGGAAGAAAAGAAGAAGAAGAAGAAGAAGAAGAAGACCAAAAAAAAAAAGAGAAGAGAAGAAGATGATGATGAAGAAGATGAAGTTGAAGATGATGAAGAAGAAGAGGAAGAAGAGGAAGAAGAAGAAGAAGATGAATAGGAAGAAGAAGAAGAAGAAGGAGAAGAAGTAAGAGATGAAGAAGAAGAAGAAAAAGAAGAAAAAGTGAAAGAAGACAAAAATGAAGAAAACGAAGAAGAAGAAGATGAAGATGATGATGAAGAAGAAGAAGAAGGGGAACAAGAAAAGAAGAAAAAGAAGAAAAAGAAGAAGAAGAAGAAGAAAAAAGAAGAAGAAGAAGAAGAAGAAGAAGAACAAACAGAAGAAAAAGATGAAGAAGAAGAAGAAGAAGAAGAAAAGAATAGGAAGAGGAGGGGGAAGTAGAGAAGAAGAAGTAGAAGAAGAAGAAGAAGAAGAAGCGGTTGAAGAAGATGAAGAAGACAAAGAAGAAGAGGAAGAAGAAGAAGAAGAAGAAGAAGAAGGAGAAGGTGAAGAAGAACAAGATGAATAAGAAGAAGAAGTGGAATAA
>JAIUJO010001141.1:12500-15000 GCA_023846275.1 Vanilla planifolia | reverse complement strand
AACACGAAGAAAAAGGAGAAGAGCAAGAAGAAGAAGAAGAAGAGGAAGGACAGGAAAAGATGAAGAAGAAGAGAAAGAAGTAGAAGAAAAAGAAGAAGAAGAAGAAGAAGAAGAAGAAGAAGAAATAGAAGAAGAAGGAGGAGAAGTAGACGAAGAAGAAGAAGAACCAGAAAAAGAAGGAGAAGAAGGAGTTGAAGTAGAAGAAGTTAAAGAAGAAGATGAAGAAGAAGAAGTAGAAGTCGAAGAAGAAGAAGAAGAAGAAGAAGAAGAAGAAGAAAGAGATTAAGAAGAGGAAGAAGAAGATGAAGAAGAAGTAACAGAGGAATAGAAAATTGTAGAACAAGAAGATTTTGAGGAAAAGAAAGAAGTAGAAGAAGAAGAAGTGGAAGAAGTGGAAGAAGAAGAAGAAGAAGAATAAGAGAAGGAGGAGGAAGAAGAGGAAGAAGGTAAAGAAAAAGAAGAAGAAGAAGATAAAAGGGATGAAGGAGAAGAACAAGATGAACAAGTATTAATAAAAGAAGAAGAATTAGAAGAAGAAGAAGAAGTAGATGAAGAAGAAGTTAAAAAAGAAGAGGATAAGAAAGAAGAAGAAGATGATAGAGAAGAAGAAGAAGAAGAAGAAGATCAATACCAAGAAGAAGATGAAAAAGAGGGGAAGAAGCAGAAGAAGAAGATGAAGTGGAAAAATAAGAAGAAGAAGATGGAGAAGAAGAAGAAGTAGAAGAAGATGATGAGGAACAAAATGGAGTAGAAGGAGAAGAAGAAGAAAAAGATGAAGTAGAAGAAGATGAATAAGAACAAGAAGAATAAAAGGAATAAGAATAAGAAGTAGAAGAAGAAGAAGAAGAAGAAGAAGTAGAAGAAGTAGAATAAGAATAATAAGTAGTAGTAGTAGTAGTAGAAGAAGAAGAAGAAGAAGATGAAGAAGTAGAAGAAGAAGAATACTAATAATAATAATAAGAAAATGGAGATGAAGAAGGAGAAGAAGAAGAAATAGATAATAAAGAAAAAGTAGAATAAGAAGAAAAAAGAGAAAGAAGAAGAAGAAGAAGAAGAAGAAGAAAAGAAGAAGACGAAGAAAGAGAAGAAGAAGTAGGAGAAGATAAAGAAGTAGAAGAAGTAGCAGATGAAGAAGAAGAAGAAGTGGAAGAAGAAGAAAAGGAAGAACAAGTTAAAGATGGAGAAGAAGAAGAAGATGGAGAGGTGGAGAAGGAGCAAGAAGAACAAGAAGAAGAAGGCAAAGAAGAAAAAGAAGCAGAAGAAGGAGAAGAAGGTGACGAAGAACAAGAAGAAGAAGTAGAAGAAGATGAAGAAGAAGAAGAAGAAGAAGAAGAGGAAGAAAAAGGGGAAAAAGAAGAAGTAGAAGAAGAAGTAGTGGAGGAAGAGAAAGAAGAAGAAGAAGAGGAAGAAGGAAAAGAAGAAGAAGAAGAACAATAAAAAGGAGAAGTTGTCAAAGACGAAGAAGAAGAAGAAGAAGAAGAAGAAGAAGAAGAAGAAGAGGAAGAAGAGGAAGGAGAGGAAGTAGAGGAAGGGAAAGAAGAAGAAAAAGAAAAAGAAGAAGAAGAAGAAGAGGAAGAAGAAGAATAGAAAGAAGAAGAAGGAGAAGAAGAAGAAGAGAAAAGAGAAGAAGGCGAAGAAAAACAAGAAGAAGAAAAAGCGAAAGAAGAAGAAGAAGAAGAAGATGAAAGAAGAAAGGAGAAGAAGAAGAAGAAAAAGAATAATAACAATAATAATAATAATAAGAGAAAGATGAAGGCAATGTAGAAGAAGAAGAAGAAGAAGGAGAAGATGAAGATGAACAAGAAGATGATGAAGGAGAAGTAGAGGAAGAAGAAGAAGAAGAAGAAGAAGAAGAACAAAGAAGAAGGAAGATGAGGAAGAAGAAGACGAAGATGTCGAAGAAGAAGAAGAAGAAGATTACGAAGACAAGGTTGTAGAAGAAGAAGAAGAAGAAGAAGAAGAAGAAGAAGAACAGGAAGAAGAAGAAGAGGAAGAAGAAGAAGAAGAAGAAGAAGATGTCGAAGAAGGAGAAGAAGAAGAAGATTACGAAGAAAAGGATGTAGAAGAAGAAGAAGGAGGAAAGGAAAAAGAAGAAAAATTGGAAAAGGAGGAGGAAGAAAAGGAAGGAGAAAAAGAAAAAGAAGAAGACAAAAAGGAAAAAGAGAAACAAGAAGAAAAAGCGAAAGAAGCTAAAGTAAAAGAAGAAGTAATAGAAGAAGAAGAAGATAGAGAAGTAGTAGTAAAAGAATAAGAACAAGAAGAAGAAGAAGGAGAAATATAGGAGAAGATAAAGGAGAAGTAGATGATGAAGAAGAAGATGAAAAAGAAGTAAAAGAAGAAGAATAAGAAGAAGAAGAAGAAGAAAAAGTGGAAGTAGAAGAAGAAGAAGAAGAAGAAGAAGAAGGCGAAGGGGAAGAAGAAGAAGCAGAAGAAAACTTACAAGAAGAAGAAGAAGGAGAAGAAGAAGAAGAACAACAAGAAGAAGAAAAGAGGAAGAAAA
>JAIUJO010001141.1:5000-7500 GCA_023846275.1 Vanilla planifolia | reverse complement strand
GGGAAGAAAAGAAGGAGAGAAAGAGGAAGAAGAAGAAGATGTATAGGAAGAAGTAGCTGAAGAAGAAGAAGAACAAGAGGAAGAAGAAGAACAACAACAAGAAGAAAAGGAGAACATGGAGAAGGACAAGAAGAAGAAGACAAAGAAGAAGAAGAAGAAGAACAAGAAGAACAAGAAGTCGAAGAAGAGGAAGAAGAAGATTATGAAGATGAGGAAAAAGAAGAAGAAGAGGGGGAGGAGGAGGAGGAGGAAGAGAAGGAAGAAGAAGAAAAAAAAGAAGAAGAAGATGAAAATGAAGAAGGAAAAGAAGAAGAAAAAAAGAAAGAATAATAACAATAATAATAATAATAATAATAATAATAATAACAAGTCGATGAAGAATAAGAAGAAGAAGAAAAAGAACAAGAAGAAGAAGGAGAAGAGGAAGGAGAAGAAGAAGGAGAAGATGATGGAGGAGAAGAAGAACAAGAAGAAGAAGAAGAACAAAGAGTAGAAGAAGAAGAAAAACAAGAAGAAGAGAAAGAAGAGGATGAAAATGAAGAAGAAGAAGATGAAAGAGAAGAAGAAGAAGAAGAAGAAGAAGAACAAGAAGAAGGGGAGGAAGAGGAAGGAGGAGGAGGAGGAGAAGAAGAAGAAAGAGAAGAGAAAGAAGGAAAAGAAAAGACGAAGAAGAAGAAGAGGCAGAAGAAGAGGAAGAAGGAGAAGAAGAAGAAGAAGATGAAGATTAAGAAAAATAAGAATACGAAAAACAAGAAAAAGAAGAAGAAGAAGAATAAGAGAAAGATGAAGAAAAAGAAGAGGAGGAGGAAGAAGAAGGAGATGAAGTTTAAGAAGGAGGAGGAGGAGGAGAAGGAGATGAAGAAGAAGAAGAAGAAGAAGAAAAAGAAGAGGAGGAGGATGAAGAAGAGGAAGAAGGAGAAGAAGAAGATGATGAAAAGGAGGAAGAAGAAAAAGAAGTAGAAGAAGAAGAAGAAGAAGAAGAATAAGAATAAGAATAAGAGGACAAAAGAGATGAAGAAGAAGAAGAAGATGAAAAAGACAACAACAAAGAAGAGGAGGAGGAAGAAGAAGAAGAAGATGAGAAAGTGGTAGAATAATAGTAATAAAAACAATAATAATAATAATAATAATAATAATAATAATAATAATAATTATAATAATAATAAGATAATAAAGAAGAAGAAGAAGAAAAAGTGGAAGAAGAAGAAGGAGAAGAAGAAGGAGAAGAAGAACAAGAAGTAGAGGTTAAAGAAGAAGAAGAACAAAAAAAAGAAGTGATGAAAGAAGAAGAAGAAGAGAAGAAGAAGATTAAGAACATGGTGAACGAGGACAAGAAAAAGAAGAAGAAGCAGAACAAAAAAACAGAGAAGAAGAAGATTACGAGAAAGAGGAAGAAGATTATGAAGAAGAGGAAGAAGAAAGAGAGAAGAGGAAGATGAAGAAGAAAAAGAAATGGAGTAATAGGAAGAAGGGGAAGAGAAAGATGAAGAAGAGGAGAACAAGAGGAAGAAGAAGAAAAAGAAGAAAAGAACGACCAGAAGAAAAAGATGTAGTAGTAGAAGAAGAAGAAGTAGAAGTACTAGTAGAAGAAGAAGAAGAAGAGGAAGAAGAAGGTGAAGAAGAAGGAGAAGAAGAAGAAGAAGTAGAAGAAAAAGAAGAAAAAGGACAAGAAGAAGAAGAAGGAGAAGAAGAAGGAGAAGATGAAGGAGAAGAAGAAGAAGAAGAAGAAGAAGAGGAAGAAGGAGTAGAAAAGAAAGAGTACAAGAAGAAGAAGAAGAAGAAGAAGAAAAAGAAGAAGAAAAGGAAGAAGGCAAAGAATGAGAAGAAGAAGAAGATGAAGAAGAGCATCTAGAAGAAGAAGTAGAAGGAGAAAAAGAAGAAGTAATAGTAGAAGAAGAAGAAGAAGAAGTAGAAGAAAAAGAAAAAGAAGAAGTAAAAGAAGAAGAAGAAGAATAAGAAGAAGAAGGAGAAGGAGGAGGAGGAGGAGGAGGAGAAGAAGAATAAGAAGAAGGATAAGAAGAAGATGAGGAAGGAGAATAAGAAGGAGAAGAAGAAGAAGAAGAAGAAGAAAAAGAAGAAGGAAAAGAAGTAGAAGAAGAAGGAAAAAAAGAAGAATATGTGCAAGAAGAAGAAGAACAAGAAGAAGTTGAAGAAGAAAATGATGAAGAGGGGGAAGAGGAAGAAGAAACAGAAGAAAAAAAAGATGATGAAGAGGAAGATGAAGAAGAAGAAGAAAAAGAAGAAGTAGAAGAAGAAGAACTACAAGAAGAAGATGATGATGATAAAGAAGAAGAAGAATAAGAATTAGAAGAAGAAGAAGAAGAGGAAGAAAAGGTGTAAGTGGAAGAAGAAGAAGAAGAAGAAGAAGAAGGAGAACAACAAGAAGAAGAAGAGGAAGAAGAAGAAGAAGAAGAAGGAGAAGAAGAAGAGGCGGAGGAAGAAGAAGATAAACGGTAAGAAAAAGAAGAGAAAGAAGTAGTAAGAAAAGAAGGACAAGAAG
>JAIUJO010001292.1:167500-169286 GCA_023846275.1 Vanilla planifolia | reverse complement strand
TCTTCTTCATCTTCTTCTTCTTCTCTTCTTCTTCTTCTTTCTCTTCTTCCTCTTGTTCTTCCTCTTCTTTTCCTTCTTCCACTTCTTCATTTCTATTTCTTCTTCTTCTTCTTTGTTAACTACTTGTTCTTCTTCTTCTTCTTCTTTGTCAACTACTTTTCTTCTTCTTCTTCTTCGTCTCCTTGGACTTATTCTACTTTTTGTTCTACTTCTTCTTCTTCTTCTTCGTCTTCTTCTTCTTCTACTTCTTCTTCTTCTTCCTCTTCTGCTTCTTGAACTTCTTCTTCTTCTTCTTCTTCTTTTTCTTCTTCTTTTTCTTCTTCTTCTTCTTCTTCTTCTTCGTCTTCTTCTCCATCTTCTTCTTCTTTTACTTCAGCTTGTTCTTCTTCTCCAACTTCTTCTTCTTCTTCTAGCTCTTTTTCTTCATCTTTTTCCTTATCTTCTTTTTAATCTTCTTCTTCTTCTCCCACTTCTCTTTCTTCTTCTTCTACTTCTTCTTCTTCCCTTTCTTCTTGTCCTCCTTCAACTTCTTCTTCTTCTTCTTCTTCTTCTTATTCTTATTCTTTTTCTTTGCCTTTGTTGCCTTCTTCTTCTTCTTCTTCTTCATCTTATTTTTCTTTTTCAACTTCTTCTTTCTAATCTTCCTCTATGCCTTCTTCTTCCTGTTCTTCTACATCTTCTTCTTCATTTTTTTTTCTTCTTCTTCACTTCTTCTTCTTCTTCTTCTTTTTCTTCTTCTTCTTCTTCTTCTTCATCGTCATCTTCTCCTTCTTTTTCTTCTTTTCTAGCTTCCTCATCTTCTTCTTCTTCCTCCTATTCGTCTTCCTCTTCTTCGTCTTCTTGTCTTCTCTTCTTCTTTTTCTTCTTCTCCTTCTCCTACTTCATCTTCTTCTCTTTCTCCTTCTTCTTCTTCATTTTACTCTTCTTCTTCTTCATCTTCATCTTCTTCTTATTTTTTCTTTTATTACTACTTCATCTTCTTCTTCTTCGTCTCCTTCTACTTCTTCTTTTTAATCTTCTTCTTCTTCTTTTCTACTTCTCTTTCTTCTTCTTCTTCTTCCTTGTCAACTACTTTCCTTCTTCTACTTATTCTTCTTCTTCTTCGTCTCCATCGACTTATTATTCTTCTTCTTCTTCATTTTTTTTCTTCTTCTTCTTCTCTTCTTCATCTTCTTCTTTTTCTTCTTCTTCTTCTTCTTCTTCTCCTTTTTCTTCTTCGTCATCATCTTCTTCTTTATCTTCTTCTCCTACTTTTTCTTTTACCTCTTCTTCTTTTTGTTGTTGTTCTTCTTCTTCTACTACTTCTTCTTCATCATCACCTTCTTCTTCTTTATCATCTTTTTCTTCTTTTCTTCTTCCTCTACTTTTTCCTCTTCAACTTCTTCTTCATCATCTTTTTATCTTCATCATCTACTTCTTCTTCTTCTTTTGTACCTTATTTTTCTTCTACTTCTTCTTCTTCTCCTTCTTCTCCTTCTTCTCCTCCTCCTCCTCCTCCCCCTCCTTTGTCTTCTTCTTCTTCTTTTTCTTCTTCTTCTTATTCTTCTTGTTCTTCTTCTTCTTCTTCATTTTCTTCTTATTCATCTTCTTCTACTTAGTCTTCTTCTTCTTCTTATTCTCCTTCTTGTTCTTCTTCTTCTTCTTCCTCTTCTTCTTTTTCTTCTTTTCTTCCTCTTCTTTTTCTTCTTTTTCATCTTTTCTTCTTTGTGTTCCTCTTCTTCAACATTTTCTTCCTCTACTTCATCTTCCTCATCTTTGTCTTCTTCTTCATCATCTTCATCTTATT
>JAIUJO010001292.1:155000-157500 GCA_023846275.1 Vanilla planifolia | reverse complement strand
TCTTCTTCTTCTTCTTCTTCCTCGTCTTTTTTTTCTTCCATTGCTTCATCATCATCTTCTTCTTCTTCTTCTTCTTCTACTTCATCATCTTTTCTTTATTTTTCTTGTTCTTCTTCTTCATCTTCTCCTCCTCCTTTCCTTTTTCTTCTTTTTCTTCTTCTTCTTCTTCTTCTTCTTCATCTTCTTCTTCTTCTTCCTTTTATTCATCTTTCTCTTATTTTTCATCTTCTTCTTCTTCTTCTTCTTCTATTTCTTCTTCCTTACTTCTACTTGTTCTTCTTCTTATTCTTCCACTTCTTCTTCTTCTTCTTCTTCTTCTACTTCTTCTTCCTTTACTTCTACTTGTTCTTCTTCTTATTCTTCCACTTCTTCTTCTTCTTCTTCTTCTTCTACTTCTTCTTCTCCTTCACCTTCTTCTCCATCATTTTCTTCTTCTTCTTGTTCTACTTCATCTTTTCGTCCTTCTTTTCCTTTTTCTTTATTTTCTTCTTCTTCTTCTTCTTCTTCCTTTTGTTTATCATTATCATCATCATCTTTTTCTTCTTCTTCTTCTTTTCCTTCTTCTTCTCCTTCTTCCTCTTCATATTTTTCTTCTTCCTCTTCTTTTTTTCCTTCTCCTCCTCTTCCTTCTTCTTCTTCTCCTTCTTCATCATCATCACCATCTTCTTCATCATCTTATTCATCTTTTTCTTCTTCTACTACGACTACTACTACTACTTCTTTTATGTCATCTTCTTCTTCTTCTTCTTTTTCTCTTTCTTCTTCGTCTTCTTCCTTTTCTTCTTCTCCTTCTTCTACTTTCCTTCTTCTTCTTATTCTTCTTCTTATTCTTCTTCTTATTCTTCTTCTCATTCTTCATCTTCTTATTATTCTTTTTTTTCTTTTTGTCCATCTTCTTCATCTTCTTAAACTTTTCCTTCTTCTTCTTCTTCTTCTTCTTCTTGAACTTCTTCTTTCTCTTCTTCTTTGTTTTCTTCATTTTCATCTTCTTCTCTTCCTCCTCTTCTTTTTCTTTGTCTTCTTCTTTTTCTTCTTCTTCTTCTCCATCATCTTATTTGTTACCTTCTTCATCTTCTTCTGTGTCATCTTCTTCTTTATTTTCTTCTTTCTCTTCTTCTTCTACTTCTTCTTTTACTTCCTCTTCTACTACTTCATCATCTTCTTCTTCTTCTTGTTTGCCTTCTTATTCTTCTTCTTCTTCTTCTTCCTTTTCTTCTTCTTCTTTTTCTTCTTCTTCGCCCCCTTTTTCTTCTTTTTTTTTCCTTCTTTTTCATCATCTTCTTCTTCTTCTCCCACTTCTTCTTCTTCCTCTTCTTCTTATTCTTCTTGTCTTTCTGCTTCTCCTTCTTCTTCTTCAAGTTCTTATTCTTGATCTTATTCGTCTTCTTTGTCTTCTTCTTCTTCTTCCTTGTCTTCTTCTTCAACTTTTCTTCTTCTTCTTCTTCTTCTTTCGGCCCCCTCTGGAGAACTCTTTTGTTTCGACTTCTTCTTCTTCATCATCTTCTCCTTCTTCTTCTTTGACATCTTCTTCTCCTTCTTCTTCTTCTTCATCATCTTCTACTTTTTGTTATTCTTCTTCTCCATCTTCTACTCCTTCTCCTTCTGCTTCATCATCTTCTTCTTCTTCTTCTCCTTCCTCTTCTTCTTCATCTTCCACTTCTTCTTTTTTATATTCTTCTTTTTCTTCTTCTTCTACTTCATCATGTTCTTCTTCTTTTTCTACTTTATCTTTTTTTATTCCTCTTCTTCTACTTCTTCTACATCTTCTTCCTCTTCTTCTTCTTCTTTGTCTTCTTCCATTTCTTTTTGTTATTCTTCTTCTATTTCCTCTACATCTTCTTCTACTTCTTTGTTCTATTCTTCTTCTTCTTTTTCTTTGTCTTCTTCTTCTTCCTCTTCTTCATCTTCTTCTTCTTAATCTTCTTCTTCTTAATCTTCTTCTTCTTCTTCTTCTTCTTCACCTTTTTCTTCTTCTTCTTTGTCTTCTACTTCTTCTTCATCTTCTTCTTCTTCTTTTTCATCTTCTTCTTCTTCTTATTTGTCTTCTACTTCTTCTTCATCTTCTTCTTCTTCTTCTTTGTCTTCTACTTCTTCTTCATCTTCTTCTTCTTCTTCTCCTTCTTCTTCTTCTTCTTCTTCTTCTTCTTCTTCTTCTACTTCTTCCTCTTCTCAATCTTTCTCTTCATCATCTTCTTCTTCTTCTTCCTATTTTTCTTCTTCCTCTTCCTCTTCTTCTTTGTCTTCTTCCTCTTCTTCTTCTTCTTCTTCTTTTTCTTCTTCATCTTCTTCTTCTTCTTTTTCTTCTTCTTCAACTTCTTCTTCTTCTTCTTCTTCTTCTTCTTCTTCTTCATCTTCTTGTTCTTCATCATCGACATCTTCTTCTTCTTCTTCTTTATCTTCTTCTTCTTCTTTATCTTCTTCTTCTTTTTCTTCTTCTTCTTCTTCTACTTTTTCTTTTATTTCTTCTTCTTCTTCTTCTTCTCCTTCTCATTTTACTCCT
>JAIUJO010001292.1:142500-150000 GCA_023846275.1 Vanilla planifolia | reverse complement strand
TTTGTCTGCTTTTTCTTCTTCTACTTCTTCTTCTTCTTCTTCTTATTCTTCTTCCTCTTCTTTGTCTTCTTCTTCTACTTCATTTTCTTCTTTTTCTTCATCTTCTTCTTCTTCTTCTTCTTCTTCTTCTACTACTTCTTTTTCTTTTATTCCATCTTCTTCTTCTTCTTGTTCTTCTTCTTCTTCTTCGTCTTCTTTTTCTTCTTACTCTTCTTCTTCATCATCATCATCTTCTTCTTCTTCTTCTTCTTTTTCTTCTTCTTTGTCTTCTTCTTCTGTGTCATCTTCTTCTTCTTTTTCTTCTTTTCTTCTTCTTTTATGTTCTCTTCTTCATTTTCTTCTTGTTCTTCTTCTCCTTCTTCTTCTTCTTCTTCTTCTTCTTCTTCTTCTTCTTCTTTGTCTTCTTCTTCTATGTCATCTACTTCTTCTTTTTCTTCATTTCTTCTTTTTTTATCTTCTTCTTATTCTTCTTGTTCTTCTTCTTCTACTTTCTAATAATCTAGTTCTTCTCCTTCTTCTTCTTTTCTTCTTCATCATCTTCTCCTTCTTCTTCGACTTCTTCTCGTTCTTCTTCTTCTTCTCCATTTTTTTTCTCCTTCATCATCTTCTTTTTCTAATTCACTTTTTTTTATTCCTCGTCTTCTACTTCTTATTCTTCTTCTTCTTGTTCTCTGTATTCATCCTTTTCTTTTCCTTCTTCTTCTACTTCCTCAACTTCTTCTTCTTCTTCCACCTCTTTGCACTATTCTTCCTCTTCTTTTTGTTTGTCCTACTACTTCTTCATCTTCTTCTTCATCCTCTTCTTCAACTTCATCGTCTTCATCATCTTCTTCTTCTTTTTCAACTTCTTCTTCTTTATCTTATACTTCTTCTTTATCTTATTCTTCTTCTTTTTCATCATCATCATCATCTTCTTCTTCTTCTTCTTCTTCTTCTTCTAGTTCTTCCTCATCTTCCTCTTCTTCTTCTTCTTCTTCTTCTTCTTCTTCTTCTACTTCTTCCTCATCTTCCTCTTCTTCTTCTTCTTCTTCTTCTCCTCCTACTTCTTTTTCTTATTGTTCTTTTTCATTATCATCAACATCTTCTTCTTCTTCTTCTTCTAATTCTTTTTATTCGTCTTCTTCTTCTTCTACTTCTTCTTTCTCTTCTTCTTGTTCTTCGTATTCTTCTTCTTTTTCTTCAACTTTTTCTTCTTCTTCATATTCTTCTTCTTCTTCGTCATGATCTTCTTCTTCTTCTTCTTTGTCAACCTCTTCTTCCTCGGCTTCTTCATCTTCTTCTTCATCTTCTTCTACTTCTTCTTCACCTGCTTCTTCAACTTTTTTGTTTTTTCTTCTTTTTCTTCTTTTTGTTATGTTTCTTGTTCTTCCAATTCTGCTTCTTCTTCTTCTTTCTCTTTTTCTTTTTCTTCTTCTTGTTTCTCTTTTTCTTTTTCTTCTTCTTCTTTCTCATCTTCATTTCTTCTTGTTCTTTTTCTTGTTCTTCTTCTTCTTCTTCTTCTTCTTCATCAACGGCTTTTTGTTCGTCTTCTTCTTCTTATACTTCTTCTTCTTAATCTTCATCTACTTCTTTGACTTCTTCTTCTTTGTCATTTTCTTCTTCTTGCTCTTTTACTTCTTCGTCTTATACTTCTACTTCTACTTCTTGTTCTTCTCCACATTTTACTTCTTCTTCTTCTTCTTTTTCTACTTCGTCTTCTTCTTCTTCGACTTATTCTTTTTCGTCTTCTTCCTCTTCTTCTTCTTCTTCTTCCTTTTAGTCTTCTTCTTCTACATCATTTTCTTCTTTTTCTTCAACGTCTTCTTCTTCTTCTTCTTCTTCTTCTTCTTCTCTTCTTCTACTTCTATTTCTTTTATTCCATTTCTTCTTCTTCTTCTTCTTCTTCATTTTCTTGTTCTTGTTCTTTTTCTTCTTCTTCTTCTTTGCCTTCTTCTTCTTTGTCTTGTTCTTCTTCTTTTTTATCTTCTTCATCTTTATTTTCTTTTTTTGTTCTTGTTCTTCTTTTTCTTCTTCTTCTTCTTCTTAATCTTCTTCTTATTCCACTTCCTCAAAACCTTCTTCTACTTCTTCTAGTTCATCTTCACCAACATCATCTTATTCTTCTACTTCTCCTTCTTCTTCTTCTTCTTCTTCCTCGTCTTCTTCTACTTCCAATTCTTCTTCTTCTTCTTCACCTTCTTCTTCTTCTTCTTCATCTTCTTCTCCTCCTTTTACTTTTTCTTCTTCTTCTTCTTCTTCTTCTTCTTCTTCTTCTTCTATTTCTTCTTCTTTTTATTCAGCATTTTTTCTTCTTCTTTGCCTTCTTCTTCTTCTTCTTCATTGCCTTCTTCTTCTTCTTCTTCTTTGCCTTCTTCTTCTTCTTCTTCTTCTTCATCCTTTTCTTCTTCTTCCAATTACTCTTCTTTTTCTTCTTGTTGTTCTTCTAGTTCTTCTTCTTCTTCTTCTCCTTCTTCGTCTTCTTCTTCTTTTTCCTTCCCTTCTGCTTGTTCTTCCTCTTCTTCTTATTATTCTTGCACTTCTTCTTCTTCATCTTCTTCTTTTCCTTCACCATCTTCTGCTTCATTTTCTTCTTCTTCTTCTTGTTCTTCATCTTCTCCTCCTCCTTCTTTTTCTTCTTCTTCATCCTTTTTTCATCATTACCTTCTTCATCTTCTTCTTCTTCTTCTTTGCCTTTTACTACTTCTTCCCCTTCATCTTCTTCTTCTTTTTCTTCGTTTTCTTCTCCACCTTCTTCTTTCTCTTCTTCTTCTTCTTTATCATCATCATAAACTTCTTCTTATTCTTCTTCATCTTATTCTTCTTCGACATCTTCTTCTTCTTCTTCTTCTTATTCTTTTTTTTTCTCCCTCTTCTTCATCTTCTTTTTCTTCTTCTTCTTCTTCTTCTTTCTTTCTTCCTTTTCTTCAACTTATTCTTTTTCTTCTTATTCTTCTTTTTTTCTTCTTGTCCATGTTCTTCATCTTCTTAAACTTTTTCTTCTTCTTCTTCTTCTTCTTCTTCTTATTCTACTTCTTCTTCCTCTTCTTTCCTTTCTTTTTCTTCTTCTTCTTCTGGTTCTTCTTCTTCTTCTTCCTCACTTTCTTCATCTTTACACTCCTTTTTCATCATCATCATCATCATCTTTTTCTTCTTCTTCTTCTTCTTCTTCTTCTTCTTCTTCTTCTTCTTCTTCTTCTCCTTCTTCTGCTTCTCGTTCTCTTCCGCCTTCTCCTTCTCCTTCTTCTTCTTCTTTATATTCTTCTCCTTCTTCTTCTTCTTCTTTGTCTTCTTCTTCATCTTTTCCTTCTTGTTTTTCTTCTTCTTCTTCTTCCTTTTCGACTTCTTTTTCTTCTTCTTCTTCATGTTCTTCTTTTTCTTCTTCTTTGACTTCTTCTCCTTCTTCTTCTTCTTCCTCTTCTGTTTATTATTCTTCTTCTTCTACTTCATCTTCTCCTTCTTCTCCTTCTTCAACTTCAACTTTTTCTTCTTCTTCCTCCTCTTCTTCTTCTTCTTCTACTACTTTATAATCTTCTTCTTTTTTTTCTACTTCGTCTTTTTTTATTCCTGCTCTTCTACTTCTTCTTCTTCTTCTTCTTCTTCTTCTTTGTCTTCTTCCTCTTATTTTTCTTCTTCTTCTTCTTCTACTTCCTCTACTTCTTCTTCTTCTTCTTCTTCTTCTTCTTCTTTGTCTTCTCCTTCTTCAACTTTTTCTTCTTCAACTTCTTGATCTTCATCTTCTTTTTCTTCTTCTTCTTCTTTGATTTCTACTTCTTCAACTTTCTTCTTCTTCTCCTTCTTCTTCTTCTTCTCCTTCTTTTTCCTATTCTTTTTTTTCATCATCACCATCATCATCTTCTTCTTAGTCTTCTTCTTCTTCTTTTTATTCTTCGCCTTCTTCTTCTTCTTCTTCTTTTTCGATTTCTTCTGCTTCTACTTCTTCTTCCTCTTCTTGTTCTTTCATCAACTTCTTCTTTTTCTTCTTCATTTCTTGAACTTCTTCTTTTTCTTCTTCTTCTTATTTTTCTTCTTCTTCTTCTTCTTCTTTATCTTTTTCTTCTTGTTATTCTTCTTCTTCTTCTTCGTCTTTGTCTTCTCTTTCTTCCTCTTCTCCATGTTCTTCTTCGTCATCATCTTATTATTTTTCTTCTTCTTCTTCTTCTTCTTCTTCTGCTTCTCTTATTTTTTTCTTCCCCTTTTTCTTCTTCTATTCTTCTTCTTCTTTGTGTTCTTCTTCTTCTTCTTGTTTGGGCTCTTCTTCTTCCTTTTTTGTTCTTCTTCATCTTTTTGTCTTTCTCTTCTTCGTATTCTTCTTCTTCTTTTCTTCTCAATCATCATCGTCTTCTTCTTCTTCTTTTGCGTCTCCTTCTTCTACTTCTTCTTCTCCTTCTTTGTCGTCTTCTTCTTCTTCTTCTTGTTCTTCTTCCTCTTGTTGTTCTTCTTCCACTTTTTTGTGTTTCTCTTCTTCGTTTTCTTCTCAATTGTCATCGTTTTCTACTTCTTCTGCCTCTCCTTCATCAACCTCTTCTTCTTCTTCTCCTTCTTCTTCTTCTTCTTCTTCTCCTCCTCCTTTTTCATCGCCTTTTTTTCTTCTTCTTCTTCATCTTCTTCTTATTGTTTTTCTTCTTCTTCTTCTTCTTCTTTTTCAACTTCTTCTTCTTCTTCTTCTACTTCTACATTTTCTTCTTCTCCTTCTTCTTCTTCTCTTTCTCCTCCTCCTCCTACTTCTTCTAATTCTTCTTCTTCTTCTTATTCTTCACCTTCTTATTGTTGTTATTGTTCTTCTTCTTCTTCTTCTCCTTATTTTGTTTCTTCATCTTTTCCTTCTTCATCATCCTCTTCTTCTACTTCTTTTTCTTCTTCCTCTTCTTTCTCTTCTTCTTCTTTGTCGTCTTCTTTTGCCTCTTCTTTGTCTTCTTCTTCTTCATCGTCTTCTTCTTCTTCTTCTTCTTCTTCTTTTTCTTCTTCTTCTTCTTTCCTTTTTATTCTTCTTATCCTTCCCCTTCTTCTACTTCTTCTTCTTCTTCTTCTTCTTCTTCTCCCCCTTCTTTTCCTCTTCCTTTTTCTTCTTCTTCTCTTTCTTCTTCTTCTCTTTCTTCTTCTTCTCCTCCTCCTCTTCCTCTGTCATTTTCCTCTTCTTCTTCTTCTCCACCTCCCTTTTGTTCTTCTACTTCTTCTTCTTCTTCTTCTCCTTCTTCTTCTTCCAACTCTTCTTCTTGTTCTTCTTCTTCTTCATCTTCTGCTTCTTCTTCTTCTTCTTCTACTTCTTCTTCTTCATTTTCATGATCATCATCATCTTTAACTCCTGTTTCTTCTTCTTCTTCTTCTTCTTCCTCTTCTTCTTCCTCCTCTTCTTCTTTTTTGTCTACTTCTTCTCTTCTTCTTCTTCTTCTTCTTCTTCTTCTCCTCCTCCTCCTCCTCCTCCTCCTCCTTCTTGTTCTTATTCTTCTTCTTCTTCTTCTTCTTCTTCCACTTCTTCTTCTTCTTATTCTTCTCCTTCTACTTCTCTTGCTTCTTCATCTTCTACTTCTTCTTCTTATTCTTATTATTCTTCTTCTTCCTCTCCCTCTTCTTATTCTTCTTTTTCATTTTCTTCCTCTTTGTCATATTCTTCTCCCTTTTCATCCTCTTCTTCTTCCTTTTCTTCTTCATCTTCTTCCTCGGGTTCTTCTTCTTCTTCTTCTTCTTCTTCTTCTTCTCCTTCTTCTTGTTCTTCTTCCTCTCCTTTTGCTTCTTTCTTTTTCTCCTTTTCTACATCATCTTATTCTTCTTCTTCTTCATCATCATCATCTTCTTCTTCTTCTTCTTCTCCTTCTTCTTCTACAAAATCATCATCATCATCATCATCATCTTCTTCTTCTACTTCTTCATCCTCTTTTCTTCATCATCTTCTTCTTCTTCTTCATCTTCTTCTTCTTCTTTTTCTTGTTCATCTTCTTCTTCTTCATCTTCTACTACTTCTTGATCTTCTTTATCATCCCATTCAACTTCCTCTACTTCTTCTTCTTCTTCTTCTTCTTCTTCTTCTTCTGCTTCTCTACTTGTTCTTCATCTTTTTCTTTTTCTTCTTCTTCTTCTTTTTCTTCTTCTTCTTCTTCGTCATCTTTTTCTACTTCTTCGCCTTCTTCTTCTTCTACTTCATCAACTTCTTCTTCTACTTCTTCTTCGTCTTCTTCTTCTTCCTCTTCTTAACCTTGTGCTAGTTCTTCTTCTTCTTCTTCATCATCTTCTTCTTCATCTTCTTCTTATACTTCTTCTTTCGCTTCTTCTTCATCATCATCATCTTCTTCTTCTTTTCCTTTTACTTCTTTTTCTTTGTTTTCTTCTTCTTCTTCTTCTTCTTCTTCAACTTCTTAATCATCATCAACTTCTTCTTCTGCTTCTTCTTCTCCTTCTTCTTCTTGTTCTAATTCTTCTTCTTCTTATTCTTTTACTACTTATTCTTCTTCTTCTTCCTTTCCCTCTTCTTCTTTTCCATTTTTCATTTTCTTCCTCTTTTTCTTATTCTTCACCTTTTTCTTCTTCTTCTACTCTTTCTTCGTCTTCTTCTTCCTCTTTTTATTCTTCTTAATCTTCTTCTTCTTCCTCTTCTTCTTCCTCTTCTTCTTCATCTTCTTCCTCGGGTTCTTCTTCTTCTCCTTCTTCTCGTTCATCTTCTTCTCCATCTTTTGCTTCTTCTTTCTTTTTCTCCTTCTTTTCTACATCATCTTATTCTTCATCTTCTTCATCATCATCATCATCATCTTTTTCTTCTCCTCCTTCTATGACATCACCATCAGCCTCTCTTCTTCTTCTTCTTCTTTTACTTCTTCTTCCTCTCCTTCTTCATTATCTTCATATTCTTCTTCATCTTCTTCTTCTTCTTCTTCTTCATCATCTTCTTCTCCTTCTTCTTCCTCCTCTACTTCTTGATCTTCTTTTTCTTCCCATTTGACTTCCTCTACTTCTTCTTCTTCTGCTTCTCTTCTTGTTCTTAACCTTTTTATTTTTCTTCTTCTTCTTTTTCTTCTACTTCTTCTTAATCATCTTTTTCTACTTCTTCACCTTCTTCTTCTTCTACTTCTTCATCTTCTACTTCAACTTCTTCTACTTCATCATCTTCTTCTTCTACTTCTTCTTCTTCTTCTTCCTCATCTTAACCTTGTGCTAGTTCTTATTCTTCATCTTCTTCTTCTACTTTTTCTTTTGTTTCTTCTTCATCATCATCATCTTCTTCTCCTTTTCCTTCTTCTTTTTCTTTGTTTTCTTCTTCTTCTTCTTCTTCTTCACCTTCTTTAACATCATCACCTTCTTCTTCTACATCTTCTCCTTAATCTTCTTCCACTTCTTCGTCTTCTTCATCTTCTTCTTCTTCGTCGTCTTCTTCTATTTCTTCTTCATCATTGTCATTTTTTCCTTCTTTTTCTTCTATTACTTCCTCTTCTTCTTCTTCTTCGTTGTATTCTTCTTCCTCTTCTTCTTCTCTTTCTTCTTCTTTATCCTCTCCTTCTTCTTCAGCTTCTCCTTCTTCTTCTTCTTCTTCTT
>JAIUJO010001292.1:120000-137500 GCA_023846275.1 Vanilla planifolia | reverse complement strand
TTCTACTTTCTCTTCATCTTCTACTAAATCTTCTTCTTTGACATAGTCTTCTTCTTCTTCTACCACTTCTTCATCTTCTTCTTCTTATACTTCTTCTTTTTCTTCCATATCAACTTCTACATCTCATTCTCCTTCGTAGTCTTGTTCTTCTTCTTCTACTACTTTTTCTACTTTTTCATCATCTTCTTCTTCTTCTTTTACTACTACTAGTTCTTCTTCTTCTTTTTCTTTGTTTTCTTTATTTTCTTTATTTTCTTCATCTTCTTCTTCTTTGTCATCTACTTCTTCCTGTCTTCTTCATCATCCTCTTCTTCTTGTTCTTCTTCTTCTTCATAAACTATTATTTCTTGTTCGTCAACTTCTTCTTCTTCTTCGTCTTCATATTCTTCACTTCTTCTTCTCTTGTTCTTATTCTTCTTCTTCTCCTTCTTCTTATTCCTCTTCTTTTTCTTCTCCTTCATCATCTTCTTCTTCTTCTTCTTCTTCTTCTTTTTCATCTTTTTCTTCTTCTTTATCTTCTTCTTCTTCAACATCTTTTTCTTCTTCTTCTTCTTCTTCTTCTTTGTCTTTTTCTTCTTCTTCTTCTTCTCCATCTTCTTCTTCTTCTTCTTCTTCTTCTTCTTCTACTTCTTTTTCTTCTTCTTCTTCTTCTTTGTCTACTTCTTTTCTTCTTCTTTTTCTTCTTCATCTTTTCCTATGTCCTCTTCTTCTTTTACAACCTTTTCTTATTGTTGTTCTTCTATTTCTCCTTCGTCTTCTTCTTCCACTCCATCATCTTCTTCTTCTTCTCTGTCTTCTTTTGCTTCTTATTCTTCTTCTGCTCCTTATATTCTTTCTTCTTCTTCTTCATCATCTTCATCATTTAGTACTTGTTCTTCTTCTTCCTCTTCTTCTTCTTCCTCTTTTTCTTCTTCTTCTTTTATGACATTCTTCTACTACTTCTTTGTCTTCTTCTTCTTCTTCTTCTTTTTTTCTTCCTCTTCATGTTCTTCTTTTTCTTCTTCTTCTTCTTTTTCATCTTCTTATTCTTCTTCCCCTTCTCCATCTTCTTCTTCTTCTTCTTCTTCTTCTTCCTCTTCTTTGTCTTTTTCTTCGTCATATTCTTCTTCTTCTTCTTCTCCATCTCCTTCTTCTTCTTCTTCCTTTCCATCTTCTTCTCTTCTTCTACTTCTTCTTCTTCTATTGCTTCTTCATCTTCTTCTCCATCTTCTTTTTCTTCTTCTTCTTGGTCTTCCTCTTTTTCTTCTTCTACTTCTTCGTCTTAATCTTCTCCTTCTACTTCTTCTTCTCCTACTTCACGTTCGCCATGAACTTCTTCTTCTTCTTCCTCTTCTTTTTCTTCCTCTACTTCTTCTTTTTTATCTTTTTCTTCTTTTTCTTTTTCTTCTTCTTCTTGTTTTCCTTCTTCTTCTTCTTTTCCTTCTTCTTCTTCTTCTTCTTTGAATTCTTCTTCTTCTACTTCTTTTTCTTCATTTTTTTTCTAGTTCTTCTTTTTCTTCTTCTTCTTCACCTTTTTCCTTTTCTTCTTCTTTTCTTCTTTGTCTTCTTCATTGTCGACTTCTTCTTCCTATTCTTCGTCTTCTTAATCTTTTTCTTCTTCTTAATCTTCGTTTACTTCTTCTTCATCTTTCTCTTCTGCTTCTTCTTCTTCTTTTAAGTCTTTGTCTTCTTCTACTTCTTAATGCTCTTATTCTTCTTCTACTTCTTCTTTTTCTTCTTCTTCTTCCTCTTCTTCTTTTTCTTCTCCTTCTTCTTCTTCTTCTTCTTGTAATCCTTCTTCTTCTACTTCTTCTTCTTCTTCTTCTTCTTCTTCTACTTCTTCTTCTTCTTCTTCTTCTTCTTCTTCTTCTTCTTCTTCTTATTCTTCTTCTTCTTCTTCTCCTTCTTATACTTCTTCTTCATGTTCTTATTCTTCTTCTTCTTCTTCCCTTCTTCTCCTTCTTGCTCTTCCTCATCTTGTTCGTCGTCGTCTTTTTCTTCTTCTTCTTCTTCTTCCTTTTCTCCTTCTTCTTCTCCTACTTCTTACCCTTCTTTCTCACCTTCTTCTTCTTCTTCTCCTTCTTCTTCTTTTCCTTCTACTTCTTCTTCTTCTACTTCTTCATCTTCTCCTTCTTCTTCTTCTTCTTCGTCTTCTTCTTTTTTGTCTTCTTCTTCATCATCAACTTTTTCTTCTTCTTCTTCTTTTTCTGTCTCTCTTCCTCTCCTTCTTCCTTTTCTCCTTCTACTTCTTCTTGCTCTTCTTCAACTTTTTCTTCGTCGTCTTCTCCTTCATCTGCTTCTTCTTCTTCTTCTTCAGCTTCTTCTGCATTCCTCTTCTTCTTTTTCATGTTCTTTTACTTCTCCTTCTTCATCACAGTCTTCTTTATCTTCTTCTTTTGTTCTTCTTCTTCTTTTACTAACTCTTCTACTTTTTCTTCTTACTCTACTTCTTATTCCTCTTCTTTCTATTCTTCTTCTTCTTCTTCTTCCTCTTTGTCTTCTTCTTCTTCTTCTTCTTCTTATTCATGATCTACTTCATCATCTTCCTCTTCTTCATCTTCTTCTTCCTCTTCTTATTCTTCTTCTTCTCTGTCTTCTTCTTCTTCTTCTTCTTCTTCTTCTTCTTCTTCTTTTTCTTCTTCTTCTTTTCTTTCTTCTATACCTTCTTGTTCTTCTTCTTTTTCATGTTTAACTTCTTGTTCTTCTTCTTCCTCCTCCTCCTCCTCCTCTTCTTCTTCTTATTCTTTGCCCTCTTCTTCTTCCTCTTATTATTCTTCATCAAATTCTTCTTCTTCTACTTCTTCCACTTCTTCTTCTTCTTTGTCTTCTTCTACTTTTTCTTCTTCATCTTGTTCGTCATCTTCGTTTCTTCCTCTTT
The DNA here is from genome assembly GCA_023846275.1 of Vanilla planifolia. NCBI lineage: Eukaryota > Viridiplantae > Streptophyta > Magnoliopsida > Asparagales > Orchidaceae > Vanilla > Vanilla planifolia. Next base: position 134,643 of record JAIUJO010001292.1, on the reverse strand, counting down.
TTGTTCTTTTTCTTGTTGCCCTTTTTCTTCATCTTTTTTCTTATCTTTTTTTTAATCTTCTACTTCTTGTCCCACTTCTCTTTCTTCTTCTTCTTCTTCCCCTTCTTCTTCTCCTCCTTCAACTTTTTCTTCTTCTTATTCTTTTTCTGTCTTCGTTGCCCTCTTCTTCTTCTAATTATTATTCTTCTTCTTTTTCTTTTTCGACTTTTTCTTCTTCTTTGAGGACATTTTCTTCTTCTTAGTCTTCTTCTTCTTCTTATTCTTATTCTTTCTTCATCATTTTCTTCTTCTTCTTCTCCTCGTTCTTCTTTTTCTTCTTCTTCTGTTTCATCATCTTCTTCTTCTTCTTCAACTTCTTCTTCTTCTTCATATTCTTCTTCTTCTCCTTCGTCCTTTTCTTCCTCTTCTTCTACTACTTCTTTTCTTCTTCTTTTTTTTCTTCAATTTCATGTTGTTTTTCTTCCTCTTATTATTCTTTTTCTTTGCCTTCTTCTTCTTCTTATTCTTCTACTTCTTAAATTTTGACTTCTTCTTCTTCTTCTTTTTCTTCTTCTTCTTCTTCTTCTTCTTAGTCTTCCTATTCTTCTTCTTCTTCTTCTTCTTCCTATTGTTCTTTTTTGTCATCTTTGTCTTCTTCTTTTTCTTCATCTTCTACTCCTTCCTCCTCTTCTTCATCTTATTTTTCTTCTTCTTCTTCTTCTTCTTCTTCTTCTTCTTCTTTGTCTTCTTTTTGTCGTCTTTTTCTTCTTGTTCGTCTTCCGCTTTTTCTTCTTCTACTACTACTTATTCTTAGTATTCATCATCATCATCATCTTCTTCTTCTTCTTCTCTTCAAACTTCTTCTTTTTCTTCTTCTTCTTCATCTACTACTTCTTCTCTTTTGTCTTCTTCTTCTTCTTCCTCCAGTTCTACTTCTTCTTTTCTTTCTTCTTCTTTCTCATCTTCCTCTATTTCTTCTTCTTCCTCTTCTTCTTCTTCTTCTTCTTCTTCATTTTCTTCTCCTTTTAATTTTTGTTCTTCTTCTTCATCGTCATCTTCTCCTTCTTCTTTTTCTTCTTTTTTATCTTCCTCATCTTCTTCCTCTTCCTCCTATTAGTCATCTTCTTCTTCATCTTCTTTGTCTTCTCTTCTTCTTCTTCTTCTTCTTCTTCTCCTTCTCCTTCTTCTTTTTCTTCTCTTTCTTCTTCTTCTTCTTCATTTGAGTCTTCTTCTTATTCTTCTTCTTTTTTCTTCTACTACTACTTCATCTTCTTCTTCTTCTTCTTCTTCTTCTTCTTCTTCTCCTTATCCTTCTACTTCTTTTTCATCTTCTTCTTCTTTTTTGTCGACTACTTGTTCTTCTTCTTCTTCTTTGTCCACTACTTTCCTTCTTCTTCTTCTTCTTCTTCGTCTCCATCGACTTATTCTTTTTCTTCTTCATCTTTTTCTTTTTCTTCTGTTCTTCTTCTTCTTTTTTCTTCTTCTTCTTCTTCTTCTTCTTCTTCTTCTTCTTCTCCTTTTTCTTCTTCATCATCTTCTTCTTCTTTACTTCTTCTACTACTTTTTCTTCTACCTCTTCTTCTTTTTGTTCTTCTTGTTCTTCTTCTTCTACTACTACTTCTTCATCATCATCTTCTTCTTCTTCATCTTGTTCTTCTTTTTCGTCTTCCTCTACTTCTTCCTCTTCTTCTTCTTCTTCTTTTTCTTCTTCAACTTTTTCTTCGTCTTCTTCTTCTTCCTCATCTACTTCTTTTTCTTCTACATCTTCTTATTCTTCTTCTTCTTCTTCATCTTCTTTATCTTCATGATCTCCTTCTTCTTCTTCTTTTGTACCTTCTTATTTTTCTTATTCTTCTTATTCTTTTTCATCATATTCTTTTTCTACTTCTTTGTACTCTTCTTCTTCGTCTTCTTCTTCCTTGTCTTCTTCTTCCTCTTCTCCTTCTACTTCTTCCTCCTCTTCTTCATTTCATTCTTCTTCTTCTTCTTCTTCTTCTTCTTCTTCTTCTCCTTATTTGTCTTCTTCCTCTTTTTCTTTTGCTTCTAGTGCTTGTATTTCTCCCTCTTCTTTCCCTTTTCCTACTTTTTTTTCTTGTTCATCTTCTTCATCAACATCTTCTTGTTCTTCTTGTTCGTCTTCCTCTTTTTTTCCTCTTCTTCTTCTTCTTCTTTGTCTTCTTCGTCTTCTTCTCCGTCCTCATCTTCTTCTTCTTGGCCTTCTTCTTTTCATTCTTCTTCTTCTTCTTCTTGTTTGTTTTTCTTCTTCTTCTTCTTCTTCTTCTTCTTTTTCTTCGTTTTCTTCTTCTTCACCTTCTTCTTTTTCTTCTTCTTCTTCTATTTTTGCTTCTTCTTTTTCTACTTCTTCTACTTCTTGTTCTTGTCCTTGTTCTTCTTTTACTTTACTTCTTTTAATTCTTCTTCATCTTTCTTCTTCTTCTTCTTGTTCATATAATTCTTCTTTTGCTTCGTCTTTGTGTTCTTCAGTTTACTCCTGTTTATTTTCTTTTTCTTCTTCTTCTTCTTCTTATTCTTCTTACTCTTCTTCCTCTTCTTCTTCCTCTTCATCTTATTCTTGTTCTTCTACTTCTTCTTCTTCTTTCTCTTGTTCATCTGCTTCCTCTTTCTCTTCCTCATCTTTCTCTACTTGGTCTTCTTCTTCTTCTTCAACTTCTTCTACTTCTTCTATGTTTTCTTCCTCTTCTTCTTCTTCCTCTTTTTCCTCTTCTTCTTCTTCTTCTACTTTGTCTTCTTCTTCTTCTTCTTCTTCTTCTTCTTCTTTTTCTTCATCCTCTTCTTGTTTATCTTCTTCGTCTTCTTCTTCTTCTTCCTCCTCTTCTTATTCTTCCTCTTCTTCTTCATCTTCTTCTTCTTCTTCTACTTCTTCTTCTTCGTCTTCTTCTTTTGCTTCTTCTTCTTCTTCTTTATCTTCTCCTTCTTCTTCTTCTTCTTCTTCTTCTTCTTTATCTTCTTCCTCTTATTATTATTATTATTATTGGTTTAATTATGATTGTTTCTATTATTTTTCTTCTTCTTCTTGTACTTCTTCTTCTTCTTCTTCCTCGTTTACTTCTTCTTCTTCTTGTTCTTCTTCTTCTTCATCTTTTTCATCTCCTTCTTATTCTTCTTCTTCTTCATCATCATTTTCGTCTTCTTTTTCTTTTTCTTCTTTTCTTCGTCATCTTCCTCTTGTTCATGTTTATTGTTTGTCGTCTTATTCTTCTTTTCTATCGTTGTCTTCTTTTTCTTTGTTTTCTTCCTTTCTTCTACTTCTTCTTCTTCTTCTTCTGCTTTGCTTTCTTTTTCTTCTTCTTCTTCTTCTGCTTTGCTTTCTTTTTCTTCTTCTTCTTCTTCTGCTTTGCTTTCTTTTTCTTCTTCTTTCTCTTATTCTTCTTCTTTTTGTTCTTTTTCTACCTCTTCTTCTTTTTCTTGTTCTTCTTGTTCTGCTTCTTCACCATCTTCTTCATCTTCTTTTTCTTCTTCTTATTCTTCTTCCTCTTCTTCTTCTTCTTCTTCTTCTTCTTTGTATTCTTCATCATCATCATCATCATCTTCTTCTTCTTCTTCTTAGTCTTCTTCTTTATCATCTTCTAAGGTTTATTCCTCTTTTTCTTATTCTTCTTCTTATTCTTCCACTTTTTCTTCTTTTGTTTCCTCTTCTCCTTCCTTTCCTTCTTCTTCTTCTTCTTCTTCTTCTTCTTCTCCTTCTTCCTCTTTGTCTTCTTCTTCTTCTTCTTCTTCTTCTAGCACTTCTTCTTTGCCTTCTTCAGCCTCTTCTTCTTCTTCATAATCTTCATCTTCTTCTTCTTCTTCTTCTTCTTCTTTTCTTATCCTACCTCTTCTTTTTTCATCTGTTTATCTTCTTCTTCTTCTTATTGTTATTTTTCTTTTTATTCTTCTTCTATTCGTTTTCATTCTCCATCTTCTTCTTCTTCTTCTTCTTCTTCATCTTCATCATTTTCTTCTTCTTCTTCTTCCTCATCTACCCCTTCTTCTTCTTTCATTATCTCTTCTTCTTCTTCTTCTTGTACTTCTTCTCCTTCATCTTCTTCAACTTTTTCTACTTCTTCTTCTTATTCTCTTCATTGGCATCATCATCTACTTCTTCGTCTTCTTTTTGTCCCTTTTCTTCATCTTCTTCTTCTTCTTCTTCGTCTATTTTTTCTCTTTTTCTTCTTCTTTTCCTTCTAATTCTTCCTCTCCTTCTTCTTCATCATTCTCTTGTTCTACTTCATCTTCTTGTTTTAATTCTTCAAATTTTTCTTCTTCTTCTTCTTCTTGTCTTTTCTTCTTATTCTTCTTCTTCTTCTTCTTCTTCTACCTGTTCATCTTCTTCATTATCTTCATCATCATCATCATCGTCATCATCGTCCTTGTCATCATCATCATCTTCTTCTTCTTCTTCGCCTTCTTTTTCTTCATCTTCTTCTTCTTCTTCTTCTTTTTCTTCTTCTTCTTCATCATCTTTTTTCACTTCTTCTTTTGTTCTTCTTCTTAATTCTTCTTCTTCCTCTTCTTCATCTTTTTGTTCTTATTATTATTATTATTATTATTATCTTTCTTCATCTTCACCTTCATCTTTATCTTTTCCTTTTTCTTCTTCTTCTTCTTCGTCATAGTCTTCTTCTTCTTCTTCTTCCTCTTCCTTTTCTTATTATTCTTATTATCCTTCTTATTCTTATTCTTCTTCTTCTCCTTCATCATCATCTTTTCTCCATCTTCTTTTTCTTCTTCACCTTCTTATTCTTCGAAATCTTTTTCGTTTTTTTCTTCTTCTTCTTATACCTATTCTTCTTCTTGTTCTTCCTCATCTTCTTCTTCTTATTCTTGTTCATCTTTTTCATCTTCTTTTTCTCCTTGTTCTTCTTTTTCTTTGACTTCATCCACATCATCATCATCATCTTCTTCTTCATCTTCTTCTTCACCTTGTTCATCTTCCTCTACTTCTCCTTATTCTTCTTCTTCTTCTTCTTCTTCTTCTTCCTTATCTTCATCTTCTTCTTGTTCATCATCTTCGTCTTCTTCTTCTTCTTCTTCCTCTTCTTCTTCATCTTCTTCTTCTTCTTCTTTTGCTTCTTCTTTTTTATCTTCTCCTTCTTCTTCTTCTTCTTCTTCCTGTTTATCTTCTTCCTATTCTTCTTTTTATTGCTATTTTTTTCATTATGATTATTGTTATTATTTTTCTACTTCTTCTTGTACTTCTTCTTCTTCTTCTTCTTCATTTACTTCTTCTTGTTGTTTTTCTTCTTCATCTTTTTCATCTCCTTCTTATTCTTCTTCTTCTTCATCATCATCATTTTCGTTTTCTTTTTCTTCTTCTTTTTTCTTTGTCATCTTCCTCTTGTTTATCTTTTTTCTTTGTCATCTTAATCTTCTTTTTTTGTCGTTATCTTCTTCTTCTTTGTTTTCTTCCTCTTCTTCTACTTCTTCTTGTTCTTTGCTTTCTTTTTCTTCTTCTTTCTCTTATTCTTCTTCTTTTTGTTCTTGTTCCACCTCTTCTTCTTTTTCTTCTTCTTCTTCTACTACTTCTTCATCTTCTTCTTTTTCATCATCTTCTTCTTCTTCTTCTTCTTCTTCACTTCTTCTTCTTCATCTTCTTCGTATTCATCATCATCATCATCTTCTTTTTCTTCTTCTTCTTCTTCTTTTTAATCTTCTTCTTCACCATCTTCTAAGGTTTATTCCTCTTTTTCTTCTTCTTGTTATTCTTCTACTTTTTCTTCTTTTGTTTCCTCTTCTCTATCCTCTCCTTCTTCTTCTTCTTCTCTTTTTTCCTTTTTGTCTTCTTCTTTTTCTTCTTCTTCTTCTTCTTCTTCTTATCCTTCTTCTTCTTTTTCATCTATTTATCTTCTTCTTCCTCTTATTATTATTTTTCTTTTTATTCTTCTTCTATTTCTTTTTCTTCTCCATCTTATTCTTCTTCTTCTTCATTATTTTCTTCTTCTTCTTCTTCCTCATCTACTCCTTCTCCTTTTATTCCCTCTTCTTCTTCCTCTTCTTCTTCTTCTTCTTCTTTATCTTCTTCTTCTTGTACTTCTTCTCCTTCTTCTTTTTCAATTTTTTCTACTTCTTCTTCTTATTCTGTTCATTAGCATCATCATCTTCTTCTTTGTCTTCTTTTTCTCCCTTTTCATCATCATCATCTTCTTCTTCTTCTGCTAAATCTACCTCTTCTTCTTCTTCTTCTTCATCTTCATCTACTTCATCTTCTTGTCTTAATTCTTCATATTTTTCTTCTTCTTCTTCTTCTTCTTCTTCTTCTTCTTCTTCTTCTTCTTCTTGTCTTTTCTTCTTTTTCTTTTTCTTCTTCTTCTTGTTCTTATTCTTCTTCTTCTACCTCTTCGTCTTCTTCATTTTCTTCTTCTTCATCATCATCATCATCATCATCATAATCATCATCATCATCATCATCATCATCATTATCATCATCACCATCTTCTTCTTCATCTATTTCTTCTTCTTTTTCTTCTTCTTCTTCTTCTTCTTCGCCTTCTTTTTCTTCATCTTCTTCTTCTTCTTCTTCTTTTTGTTCTTCTTCATCATCTTCTTTTACTTCTTCTTGTTCTTCTTCTTCTTAATTCTTCTTCTTCTTCTTCATCATCTTTTTATTATTATTATTATTATTATTATTATTATTATTGTTATTATTTTTATCCTTCTTCATCTTCACCATTATCTTTATCTTTTCCTTTTTCTTCTTCTTCTTCTTCACATAGTCTTCATCTTCTTCTTCTTCTTCTTCCTTTTCTTATTATTCTTATTATCCTTCTTACTTTTATTCTTCTTCTTCTCCTTCATCATCATCTTTTCTACTTCTTTTTCTTCTTCACCTTCTTTTTCTTCTTCACCTTCTTATTCTTCAAAATCATCTTCGTCTTTTTCTTCTTATTTTTCTTATACCTATTCTTCTTCTTGTTCTTCTTCATCTTCTTCTTCTTCTTCTTGTTCATCTTTTTCATCTTCTTTTTCTCCTTATTCTTCTTTTTCTTTGACTTCATCCTCATCATCATCTTCTTCTTCTTCTTCTTCATCTTTTTCTTCACCTTGTTCGTCTTCCTCTTCTTCTCCTTCTTCTACTCCTTCTTCTTCGTCGTCGTTGTCGTCATCTTCTTCTTCCTCCTCTTCTTCTACTTGATCTTCTTCTTCCTCTTCTTCATCTTGATCTTCTTCATCGTCATGTTCTTCCTCTTCTACTTATTCTTCTTCTTCTTCGTCTTCTTCTTCCTCTTATTGTTCTTCTTCTTCTCCTTCATCTTCTTTTACTGCCTCTTCTTTTTTTCATCTTTTTCTTCTTCCACTTCTTCTTCTGCTTCTACTTGTTCATCTTCCTCATCATCATTATCATCGTCTTCTTCTTGTTCTTCTTTCTCCTCTTCTTCTTATTTTTCTTCTTCATCTTCCTCTTGGCCATCTTCTTCTTCTTCTTCTTCTACTTCTTATTCTTCGTTTTCTTCTTGTACTTCTTTTTCTTCTTCATCTTCTTCTTCTTGTTCATCTTCTTCATCTTCTTCATCTTCTTCTTCTTCTTCTTCTCCTTCACCATCTTCCCCTTCTTTTTCTCTTTCTTCTTCTTCTTAATCTTCGTCTTCTACTTCTACTACTACTTTTTCTTCTTCCTCTTCTTCTTCTTCATTCTATACTTTTTTGAATTCTTCTTCTTCTTCTTCTTCTTCTTCTTCGTCTTCTTCTTGTTCTTCAACTTTTTCCTCTCTATCTTCTTTTTTATTTTCGAATTCATCTTCTTCCTCTTCTTCTTCTTCTTCTTCTTCGTCTTTTTAACCTTCTTTGTCTTCATCTTCATCTTCATCTTCTTCTTCTTCACCTTCTACTTCTTCTTCTTGTTCTCCTTATTGTTCTTCTACTCCTTGTTCTATTATGACTTCTTCTTCTTCTTCATCCCATTCTTCCTCTTCTTCTTCTTCTACTACTTTTTCCTCTTCTTCTTCTTCTTCTTCTTCTTTGTCTTCTTCTTCTTGTTCTTCTTCTTCTTCTTCTTGTTTGTCTTCTTCTTCATCTTCTTCTTACTCTTCATCATCATCTTCTTCTTCTTCTTCTTCTTCTGCTTCTTCTCCTTCTTCTCCTTCTTCATCTTGTTCTTGTTCTTCTTGTTCTTCTTCTTTTTCTTCTTTCTTTACATCTTCTCCCCCTACTACGTTGTCTTCTTTTTTTTCATGTTCTTCTTCTTCATCTTCTTCTTCTTCCACTTCATCTTCTTCTTCTTCCTCTTCTTCTTCTTCTTCTACTTCGTGTTTTTCATCTTCTTCTTTGTCTTCTTCTTCATCTTCTACATCTTTTTTCTTTTACTTCTCCTCATTCTTCTACTTCTTTTACTTCTTCTTCTTTTCTTCTTCTTCTGCATCTTATTCTTCTTCTTCTTCTTTTACATTTTCATGAACTTGTTCTTCCTCTTATTCTTCCACTTGTTCATCCTCTTTTTCTTTCTCTTCTTCTTCTTCTTCTAATTCTTCTTGTACTTCATCCTCTTCTTCTCCTTCTTCTTAATTCTTCCTCTTCTTCTTCATCTACTTTTACTTCATCATCTCTTTCTTCTTCTTTTTCTTCTTCATCATCTTCTTCTGCTTGTTCCACTTCTTTTTTCTCTTCTACTACATCTACTTCATCATCTTCTTCTTTTCCTCTTCGTATTCTCCGTTTTCTTCCACATCTTTTTCATCTACTTCTTCTCCTTCATCTTCTTTTTATTCTTCTTCTTTTTCTTTTTCTTCGTTTTCTTTGTTTTCTTCTTCTTCTTTTTCTTCATCATCATCATCATCATGTTCTTCTTCTACTTCTTCTTCTTCCTCTTCTTCTTCTTCTTCTTCTTTGTCTTCAACTTCTTCTTCTTCTTCTTCTTCATCTTCTTATTCTTTGTCTTCATCATCATCTTCTTATTCCTCATCTTTTTCTTCTTCCTCTTCTTCTTCTCCTTTGTCTTCTTCTTTCTTTTCTTCTTCTCCTTCTTCTTCATCTTCTTCTTCTTCTTCTTCATAATCTTCATCTTCTTGTTCTTCATCTTCTTCTTCTTCTTCTTTATCTTTTTCTTTTTCTTCTTCTTCTTCTACATCTTCTTCTGTTCCTTCTTCTTCTTCTTCTTATTCTCCTCCTTCTCCTTCCTCCTCCTCCTCCTTTATCTTCTTTGTTTTCTTTTTCCTCTTCTTTATCTTCTTCTTTTTCTTCTTTGTCTTCATCTTCTTCTTCTTCATCTTCTCTTTCTTCATCCTCAACTTCTTTTTTTTTCTTCTTCATATTTATCTCCTTCTTCTTCTTCTTCTTCATCTCCTTCTTCTTCGTTTTCTTTTTCTTCTTATTCTTCCCCTTCTTCTTCTTCTTCTTCTTCTACTCCTCGATATCCTTTGTCTTCTTTTACATCTTTTTCTTCTTCTTCATCTTGTTATTCTTCTTCTTCACCTACATCTTCTTCTCCTTCAACTTTTTCTTCTTCTTCTTCTCCTTCTACATCATCTTCTTCTTTTTCTTTATCTTCAATTTCTTCTACTTCTTCATCTTCTCCTTCATCTTCTTCTTTGTGTTCTTTGTCTTCCTTTTCTTGTTCTTGTTCTTGTTCTTCTTCTTTGTCTTCTTCTTCTTCTTCTTCTTATTGTTATTCTTCTTCTTCGTGTTCATCTACTTCTTCTCCATGTTCTTCTTCTTCCACTTGTTGTTCTTCTTCCATTTTTTCATCTTCCTCTTCTTTGTCTTCTTCTTCTTGGTCTTCTTCTTCATCATCATCACCTTCTACTTCTTTTTTTCTTTCTTCTTTGATTTATTCTTCTTCTTCTTCTTCTTCTTCTTCTTTTTGTTTGTCTTTGTCTTCTTCTTTTTCTTCTTCTACTTCTTCTTCTTCTTCTATTTCTTCTTCTTCCTCTTCTTTGTGTTCTTCTTTCTCTTCTTTTTCTTCTTCTTCTTCTTCTTCTTCTTCTTCTTCTTCTTCTTTCTCTTCTACTTTTCTTCATCATCCTCTTCTTTTTCTTCTACTTTTTCTTCTTCTTGTGCCTCTTCTTCTTCTTCTTCTTCTTCGTCATCTTCTTCTACTGCTTCTTTGTCTTCTTCTTCTTCTTATGCTACTTTTTCTTCTTCTTCTTCTTGTTATTCTTCTTAATTTCTTCTTCTTCCTCTTTTTCTTCTTCTTCCTCTTTTTCTTCTTCTTCCTCTTTTTTTTTTCACTGTTCTTCTTTTTCTTATTCTTCTTCTTTATCTTCGTCTTTTTCTTCTTCTTCTTTTCCTTCGTCTTCCTCTTCTTCGTCTTCTTGTTCTTCTTCATTTTTTTTCTTCTTCTTCTTCTTCTTCTCCTTCTTCTCCTTCTTCTCTTTCTTCAACTTTATTTTCTTCTTCTTCTTCTCTTTCTTCTCCATCTTCTTATTTTTCTTCTTCCTCTTCTTATTCTTCTTCTTCTTCTTATTCTTCCTACTCCTCTTCTTTTTCTTCTTCTTCTTCTTGTCCTTCCTTTGTTCCTTCATCTTCTTCTTCTTCTTCTTTCTCTTGTCATTGTTTTTCTTCTTCTTCATCATCTTTTTCTTCTTCTTTTTCTTCTTTTTCTTCTTCTTCTTCTTCTACTTCTTCCTCTTCTTCTTGTTCTTGTTGTTCTTCTTCCTATTCTTTTGCTTCTTCTTTTTCCTATTCCTCTTCTTGTTCTTGTTGTTGTTCTTCTTCTCCTTCTTCAACTTTCCCTTCTTCTTCTTCTCCTTCATCTTCTTCTTTTTCTCCTTCTTCTTCTTCTCCTTCTTCTTCTTCTTCGTCTTCTTCTTCTCCTTCTTCTTCTTCTCCTTCTTCTTCTTCTTTTTCTACTTCTTATTATTCTTCTTCTTCTTCTTCTCCTTCTTCTTGTTCTTCTTCTTCTTCTTCTTCTTCTTCTTCTTATACTTCTACTTCTTCTTCTTCTCCTTCTCCTTCTCCTTGTTCTTCTTTGCCTTCTCTTCTTTTTCTTCTTCTTCTTCTTCTTCTTCTTCTGCTTATTCTATTTCTTTTTTTCACTTTGTTCTCTTCTTCTTCACCTTCTTCAACTTCTTCTTCATCTTTTTATTCTTCTTCGTTTTCTTCTTCTTCAATTTCTTCATGTTCTACTACTTTTTCTTCTCCTTCTCCTTTATCTTCTTCCACTTCTTCTTCACATTCTACTTCCCTTTTTCTTCTACTTCTCTTTGTTTTTCATTTTCATCATCTTCTTCTTCTTCTCTCACTTCATTTCCTCTTCTTCTTCTATTTTTTTCTTCTTCTACTACTTCTTCTTCCTTCCTTTCTTTTTCTTTTCCTTCTTCTTCCTCTTCTTCTTCTATGTCTAAATACTCTTCATCATCAACACTATCATCATCATCATCATCTTCTTCTTCTTCTTCTTCTTCTTCCTCCTCTTCTTCTTCTTCTTCTTCATTTTCTTCTTATTCTTCTTCTCCTTTGCCATCTTCGTCTTCTTCTTCTTCTTTAACTTCTTCATTTTCTTCTTCGTCTTCTTCTTCTTCCTTTTCTTCTTCTTCTTTTTATTCCTCTATTTCTCCATCTACTGCTTCTCCTTCTTCATCTTTTCCTCCTCTACTTTTTCTCCTTCTTCTTCTTGTGCTTCTTCTTTATCTGGATCTTCTACACTATCTTCTTTTACTTCTTTTTCTACTTGTTTTCTTTTTCTTCTTCTTCATCTTCTACTTCTTCTTCTTCTTCATCTTCTTCTTTTTGTTATTCTTCTTCTCCATTTTCTACTCCTTCTCCATCTTCTTCTTCATCATCTTCTTCTTCTTCTTCTCCTTTCTCTTCTTCCTCATCTTCCACTTCTTCTTTTTTATCCGCTTCTTTTTATTCTTCTTCTTCTACATCATCGACTTCTTCTTTGTTTTTCTACTGTCTTTTTTTTATTCCTCTTCTTCTACTTCTTCTACTTCTTCTTCTTCTTCTTCTTATTCTTCTTCTTTGTCTTCTCCCTATTCTTTTTCTTATTCTTCCTCTACTTCCTTAACATCTTCTTCTACTTCTTTGTACTATTCTTCTTCTTCTTCAACTTCTTCTTCTTCCTCTTCTTCATCTTCTTCTTCCTTCTTTTTCACCTTCTTCTTCTTCTTCTTTGTCTTCTACTTTTGCTTCATCTTCTTCTTCTTTTTTTCATCTTCTTGTTCTTCTTCTTCTTTGTCTTCTACTTCTTCTTCATCATCATCTTCTTCTTCGTCTTCTCTGCCTTCTTCTTCTCTCATTCTTCTTCTTTTTCTTTATGTTCTTCTTTTCCTCCTTTTTCTTATTCTTCTTTTTCATCATCATCTCCTTCTTCTTCTTCTCTAATTCTTATTTTTCTTCTTCTTCTTCTTCTTCTTCTACTTCTACTTCTTCTTCCTCTACTTCTTTTTCTTCGTCTTCTTCTTGTTTTTCTTTATCTTTTTCTTCTCCTTCTTATTCTTCTTCTTCATCATCATTATCTTCTTCTTCTTCACCATCTTCCTCTTCTTCTTCTTCTTCATCTTCATCTTCTACTTCTTATTTTCTTTCTACTTCTTTATTTTTTTCTTCTTTTTCTTCTTTTTGTGCTGCTTCTTGTTGTTGTTCTTCTTCTTCCACTTCATCTTTTCTTCTTTTTCTTCTTCTTCTTCCTCTTCATCTTTTCTTCTTTTTCTTCTTCTTCTTCTTCTACTATTTTTTCTTCTTCTTCTTCTTCTACTACTACTTTTTCTTCTTCTTCTTCTTCTTCTTCTTCTACTTTTTCTTCTTCTTCTTCTTTTTATTCACCTTCTTCTTTTTCTTCTTTTTCTTCTTCTTATTTTTCTTCTTCTTATTCTTCTACTTCTTTTTCTTTCTCTTCTTCTCTTCTTCTTCTCCTTCTTCTTCATCTTCCTCTTCTTCGTCTTTTTCTTCCTCTTGCACTTTTTCTTTTTACTTTTCCTCATCTTTTTGTTCATCATTTTCTTCCCCTTCTTCATTTTCTCCTCCTTCTCTTTCCTTTTCTTCTTCTTCTACTTCTTCTTGTTGTTCTACTTCTTCTTCTTCTTCTACTTCTGCATCTTCTTCTTCTCCACCTTGTTCAACGTGTTCTTCTTCTTCATCATTTTTTGCTTCGTCTTCTTCTTCAAATGCTACTTCTTCTCCACCTTATTCTTCTTTGTCTTCTTCTTCTTCTACTACTACTACTACTACTTCTTCTTATTCTTCTTCCTCTTCTTTGTCTTCATCTTCTACTTCATTTTCTTGTTTTTCTTCATTGTCTTCTTCTTCTTCTTCTTCTTTTTCTTCTTCTTCTTCTTCTTCTTCGTCTTCTTCTACTTCTTTTTCTTTTATTCCATCTTCTTCTTCTTGTTATTCTTCTTCTTCTTCTTCGTCTTCTTCTTCTTTTTCCTCTTCTTTTTCATCATCATCATCATCATCTTCTTCTTCTTCTTCTTCTTCTTGTGTCATCTTCTTCTTATTTTTCTTCTTTTTCAACTTTTTTTATCTTCTTTGTCTTCTTCACTTTCTTCTTGTTCTTCTTGTTCTTCTTCTTCCACTTCCAAACAATCTTGTTCTTCTACTTCTTCATCTTCTTTTTCTTCTTCATCATCTTCAACTTCTTCTCCTTCTTCCTCTTCCTCATCCTCTTCTTCTTCAACTTCCTCTTCTTCTTCTTCTTCTACTTCTACTTCTACTTCTTCTTCATCTTTTTGTTCTCCTTCATCTTCTTCTTTTTCTATGTCACCTTTTTTTATTCCTCTTCTTCTACTTCTTCTTCTTCTTCTTGTTCTCTGTCTTCTTCTTCTTCTTTTTCTTCTCCTTCTTCTACTTCCCCAACTTCTTCTTCTTCTTCTACCTCTTTGTACTATTCTTCCTCTTCTTTTTCTTTGTCTTACTTCTTCTTCATCTTCTTCTTCTTCCTCTTCTTCATCCTCTTCGTCTTCATCATCATCTTCTTCTTTTTCATCTTCTTCTTCTTCTTCTTTATCTTCTACTTCATCTTTATCTTATTCTTCTTCTTTTTCATCATCATCTTCTTCTTCTTCTACTTCTTCCTCATCTTCTTCTTCTTCTCCTCCTCCTCCTTTTTCTTATTCTTCTTTTTAATCATGATCATCATCATCTTTTTCTTCTTCTACTTCTTTTTATTCGTCTTCTTCTTCTACTTCTTCTTTCTCTTCTTCTTGTTCTTCATCTTCTTCTTCTTCTTTTTCATCATCTTTTTCTTCTTCATATTCTTCATCAACATCATCATCATCATCTTCTTCTTCTTCTACTTCTTCGTGTTCTTCTTCTTCATCTTCTTCTACTTCTTCACCTTCTTATTCATCTTCTTTGTTTCTTCAACTTTTTCTTCTTTTTTGTTATGTTTCTTGTTATTCTTGTTCTTATTCTTGCTCTTATTCTTCTTATTTCTCTTTTTCTTTTTCTTCTTCTTTTTCAACTTCATCTTCTTCTTGTTCTTCTTCTTCTTCTTCATCGGCTTTTTGTTCGTCTTCTTCTTCTTCTTCTTCTTCTGCTTCTTCTTCTTCTACTTCTTCTTTTCTTCTTCTTCTTCTTCTTCTTCATCTACATCTTCGACTTCTTCTTCTTTGTCTTTTTCTTCTTCTTGCTCTTTTCTTTCTTCTTCTTATACTTCTACTTCTTGTTCTTCTCCACCTTCTAGTTCTTCTTCTTCTTTTTCTACTTTGCCTTCTTCTTCATCTACATCTTCTTCTTCTTTGACTTATTCTTTTTTGCCTTCTTCTTCTTCTTCTTCTTCTTCTTCTT
>JAIUJO010001292.1:105000-115000 GCA_023846275.1 Vanilla planifolia | reverse complement strand
TTCTTCTTTGTATTCTCCTTCTTCTTCTTCTTCTTCTTCGTCTTCTTCATCTTCTTCTTCTTCGTCGTCTTCTTCTACTTCTTCTTCTTCATTGTCTTTTTTCTTCTTCTTCTTTTATTACTTCTTCCACTTCTTCTTCTTGTTCTTGTTCTTCTTTGTATTCTTCTTCCTCTTCTTCTTCCCCTTCTTCGCTTTCTTCTTCTTTATCGTCACCTTCTTCTTTGGCTTCTCCATCTTCTTCTTCTTTTTCTTCTTCTTCTTCTTCTTCTTCTTCTTCTTCTATTACTAATACTACTACTACTACTACTTATTTTTATTCTTCTTCTTCTTTTTCTCCTTCTTTTTCATCTTCTTCTTCTTATTTGACTTCTTCTTCCTCATCATCAACTTCTTCTTCTTCTCCTTCGTGTAGTCCTTCTTCTTCCTCTTTTTCTTCGTATTCCTCTTCTTCATTTACTTTTTCTTCGACATGTTCTTCTTCTTCTTCTTCTTTTTCGACCTTCTTCTTCTACTTCTTTCTCTTCTTCATCTTCTTCTTCTTCTTCTTCTTCTTCTTCTTCTCCTTTTTCTTCTCCTTCTTCTTCTTCTTCTTTGCCTTCTTGTTGTTCTTCTTCTTCTTCTTTTTCATCTTTTTTTCATCATAATCATCATCATTATCTTCTTCTTCTTCGTTTTCTTCTTCTTCACTTTCTTCTTCTTCTTCTTATTCTTCTTCTTCTTCTCCTACTCCTCCTCCTTCCACTCTTTCTTGTTCTACTTCTTCTTCTTCTACTAATACTTATTATTATTCTTCTTCTTCCCTTTCTTGTACTTCTTTTCCTTCTTCTTCTTCTTATTATTTTTCTTCTTCTCTTCTTGTTCTTCTTGTTCTTCTTCTACTTCTTCATCTTCTTCTTCTTCTTCTCCCTCTTTTTTGTCTTTTTCTACATCATCTTCTTCTTCTTCTCCTCCTTCTTCTTATTCTTCTTCTTCTTCTTCTCCTCTTCTTCTTCTTCTTCTTCTTCTTCTTCTACTACTACTACTTTTACTTCTTCTTCTTCTTCCTCCTCCTCTTCATCTTCTTTTTCTTCTTCTTCTTCTTCATCTTCTTCTTCATCATCATCATCTTCTTCTTCTTCTTCTTCTTCTTCTCCTTCTTCTTCTTCTTCTTCTTCTTCCTCTTCTTCTGTGACTTCTTCTTCATCTTCTTCATCTTCTTCTTCTTCTTCCTCTTCTTCTTCTTCTTCTTCTTCTTCTTCTTCTTCTTCGTCTTCTTCTTCTTCTTCTTCTTCTTCTTCTTCTTCTTCACCTTCTTCTTCTTCCTCTTTTTCTTCCTTTTCATCTTCTTCTACTTCTTATTCATCATCATATTTTTGTTGTTCTTCTTCTTCTTCTTGTCCTTCCACTTTTTCTTCATCTTCTTCTTCTTTTTTTCTTCTACTTCTTCTACTTCTTCTTTTTCTTATTATTCTTCTTCTACTACTACTTCTTTTTCTTCATCATCTCCTCCTTCTACTTCTTCATTTTTTTCTTCTTCTTCTTCTTTGACAACTACTTCTTGGTCTCTGTCTTCTTGTTCTTCTTCTTCACCATCTTCATGTTCTTCATCTTCATCTTCTTCTTCTTCTTCTTTGCTCGCTCTTTTTCTTCTTCTTCTTCTGCTTCTTCTTCTTCTTCTTCTTCTTCTTCTTCTTCATCTCCTTCATCGTGCTCTTCTTCTTTTTCTTCTCCTCCTATTCTTCTACTTCTTCTTCTTCTTCATCATCTTCTTCTTCTTCATCTACAACTTCTTCTTCTTCTTCTTCTTCTTCTTCCTCTTCTTCTTCTTCTTCTTCTTCTTCATCTTCCTCTTCGTCTTCTTCTTCTCCTTTTTCTTTTTCTTTTTCTTCTTCTTCTTCTTCTTCTTCTTCTTATTCTTCTATTCCTTCCTCATCATCTTCTTCTTCATCTTTTCTTCTGGTTCTTCTTCTTCCTCTTCTTCTTCTTCTTCTCCTTCTTCTTCTCCTTCTTTTTTGTCCTCTTCTTTATCACTTGTTGTTCTTCATTATATTCTTGTTCTTCCTCTACTTCTTCTACTTTGGTCTTCTTCTTCTTCTTCTTCTTCCTCTACTTTTTCTTCTTCTTTTTCGTCCACTTTTCTTCTTCTTCTTTTTCGCCTACTTTTTTTCTTCCTCTTCATGTTCTTGTTCTTCTTCTTCTTTTTCTTCTTCTTCCTTTTCTTTGCCTTTTTCTTCTTCTTCTTCTTCAACTTCTTCTTCTTCTTTTTCATCTACTTCTTCTTCCTCCTCTTCGTTGTCTTTTTTTCATCATTTTCTTCTTCTTCTTCGTCTTCTTCTTCTTCTCTTCTTCTTCTTCTTCTTCTTATTCTTTTGCAACTTCTACTACTAGTAATTCTTCTACTTCTTCGTTTTCTTGTTTTTTTCTACTTCCTCTTCATCTTCTTCCACTTCTTCTTCGTCATAAACTTCGTCTTGTTCTTTTTCTTCTTCTTTTAATTCTTCTTCTTCTTCTTCTTCATCGTCATCATTATCTTCTTCTACTTTTTCTTTTTCATGTACTGCTTCTTCTTGTTCTTCTTCATAATCTAATTCTTCTTCTTCTCTTTTTTCTTTTCCTCTTCTTCTTCCCCTTCTTTTTCTTCCACTACTTCTTTTTCTTCTTCTCTATCTTCTTCTTTTTTGTCTTCCTATTCGTCTTCTTCATCATCCTCTTCTTCTTGTTCTTCTTCTTCTTTGTAAACTACTAGTTCTTGTTCTCTTACTTCTTCTTCTTCTTCATATTCTTCGTCTTCATCATCATCTTCTTCTTCTTCTCTTGTTCTTATTCTTCTTATTCTCCTTCTTCTTTTGATTCCTCTTCTTTTTCTTCTCCTTCTTTTTCTTCTTCTTCTTCTTCTTCATCTTCTACTTCTTCAACATCTTCTTCTTCTTCTTCTTTTCTTTGTCTTCTTCTTCTTTTTCTCCTTCTTCTTTTTCTTTTTCTTCTTCTTCTACTTCTTTTTTTTTCTTCTTCTACTTCTTCTTGGTCTTCTTCTTTTTCTTCATCCTCTTCCTTTTCTTCTTCTTGTTCTTCTTCTTTACCTTTGTCCTCTTCTTCTTCTACAAATTTTTCTTATTGTTGTTCTTCTTTTTCTCCTTCGACTTGTTCTTCCACTCCATCTTCTTCTTCTTCATCTTCTACCTTTTCTCTGTCTTCTTTTGCTTCTTATTCTTCTTCTGCACCTTCTGTTCCTTCTTCTTTTCTTCTCCTTCTCCTTGTTCTTCTTCTTCTTCTACATGTTCTTCTTCTTCTTCTTCTTTTTTGACCTTCTTCTTTTTTGACCTTCTTCTTCTACTTCTTTGTCTTCTTCATTATCTTCTTCTTCTTCTTCTCCTTTTCTTCCTCTTCTTGTTCTTCTTCTTTTTCTTTCTTTTTTTCTTCTTCTTATTCCTCTTCCTCTTCTCCATCTTCTTCTTCTTCTTCTTCTTCTTCTTCCTCTTCTTTGTCTTTTTCTTCATCATATTCTTCTTCTTCTTCTTCTTCTTCTTCTTCTTCTTCTTCTTCTCCAACTTCTTCTTCTTTTTCTTCTTCTTTTTCAACTTATTCTCTTCTTCTTCTTCTTCTTCATTTATTACTTCATCTTCTTCTTCTTCTTCTTCTATGTCTTCCTCTTTTTCTTCTTCTACTTCTTCATCTTTATCTTCTTCTTCCTCTTTGACTTCTACTACTAGTACTTCTTCTACTTCTTCTTGTTTTTTCTTCTTCCTCTTCATCTTCTTCCACTTCTTCTTCTTCGAAATAATCTTCTTCTTCTTCTTTTTCTTCTTCTTCTAGTTCTTCTTCTTCATCATCATCATCATCATCATCATCTTCTTCTTCTTCTTTTTCTTGTACTACTTCTTCTTGTTCTTCTTCATAATCTAATTCTTCTTCTTCTCTTTTTTCTTTTTCTTGTTCTTCTTCTTCCCCTTCTTTTTCTTCCACTACTTTTTTTTCTTCTTCTCTGTTTTCTTCTTCTTCTTCTTCTTCACTTCTTCTTTATTCTTTTTCTCCTTCTTCTTGTGCTACAACTTCTACTTTTTCTTGTTCTTCTTCTTCTTCTTCTTGTACTTCGTCTTCATCTTCTTCTTCTTCTTCTTCTTCTTCTCCTTTTTCTTCTTCTTATTGTTCTTCTTCTTCTTCTTCTTTGTGTACATCTTCTTGTTCTTGTTGTTATTCTTCTTCTTCTACTACTTCTTCTACTTCTTCTTCTTCTTCTAGTTCTTCCTCTTGTTCTTCTTCTTCTTCTTCTTCTTCACATCTTCTCCTTCCTGCTCTGCTTTATCTTATTCACATTCTTCTTCCTCTTCTTCTTCTTCTTCTTTTACAACTACTACTTTTCCTTCTTCTTCTCCTTCTACTTCTTTTCTTCTTCTTCTTCTACTTCTTCAACTTCATCTTCTACCTCTTCTTCTTCTTCGTCTTCTTCATCTTCTTCTTCATCTTCAATTTCTTCTTCTCTTTCTTTGTCTTTCTCATCATCTCCTTCTTTCTTTTCTCCTTCTTCTCATTGCTCTTCTATGCCTTCTACTTCTTCCATTTCTTAAACTTCTTCTTCATTGTCTTCTCCTTCATCTACTTATTATTCTTCTTCTTCTTCTTATACTTTCTTCTTCTTTCTCTTGATCTTCTACTAAATCTTCTTCTTCGTCATAGTCTTCTTCTTCTTCTACCACTTCTTCTTCCTCTTCTTCCTCTTCTACTTCATCTTCTTCCACTTCTACTTCATCTTTTTCTTCGATATCAACTTCTACATCTCATTCTCTTTTGTAGTCTTGTTCTTCTTTTTCTGCTTCTTCTTCTTCTTCTTCTTCTTCTTCTTCCTATACTCTTCTACTTCTTCATCATCTTCTTCATCTTCTTTTACTTCTTCTTCTTTTACTACTTCTTCTTCTTCTTCATCTTCTTCTTCTTCTTTTTCTTCTTTTTTTTCATCTTCTTCATCTTCGACATTTATTTCTTCTTGTTTTTCATCTACATCATCCTCTTCTTCTTGTTCTTCTTCTTCTTCATAAACTAATATTTCTTGTTCTCCTACTTCTTCTTATTCTTCATCTTCATCAACATCTTCTTCTTCTTCCCTTATTCTTATTCTTCTTCTTCATATTCCTCTTCTTCTTCTTCTCCTTCTTCATCTTCTTCTACTTCTTCTTCTTTTTCTTCCTCTGCATCATCTTCGTCTTCAACATCTACTTCTACTTCTTCTTCTTCTTCTTCTATTTCTTCTTTTGCTTCTTTTTCTTCTTCTTCTCCTTCTTCTTCTTCTTCTTCTTCTTCTTTGTCATCTTCTTTTTCTTCTTCCACTTCCTTTTCTTCTTCTTCTTCTTTTCCTTTATCCTCTTCTTCTTCTATAACTTTTTCTTGTTGTTGTTCTTCTTTTTCTCCTTCGTCTTCTTCTTCCACTCCTTCATCTTCTTCTTCTTCATCTTCTTCTTCTTCTCTGTCTTCTTTTGCTTCTTATTCTTCTTCTACTCCTTCTATTCCTTCTTCTTCTTCTTCTTCATCTTCAACTTTCACTACTTATTCTTCTTCCTCCTTCTCTTCTTCTTCTTCTTCCTCTTTTTCTTCTTCTTCTTCTTCTTTTTCTTCTTCTTTTTTGACCTTCTTCTTCTACTTTTTTGTCTTCTTCTTCTTCTTCTTCTTCTTCTTTTCTTCCTCTTCTTGTTCTTGTTCTTCTTCTTCTTCTTCTTTTTCTTCTTCTTCTTCTTCTTCTTCTTCTTATTCTTCTTCTTCTTCCTCTTCTTTGTCTTTTTCTTCATCATATTCTTCATCTTCTTCTTCTTCTTCTTCTCCATCTTCTTCTTCTTCATCATCTTTTTCATCTTCTTCTCTTTTTCTTCTTCTTCTTCTTCTTCTATAACTTCTTCATCTTCTTCTCCTTCTCTTCTTCATGTATGTCTTCCTCTTTTTCTTCTTCTACTTCTTCGTCTTAATCTTCTTCTTCTTCTTTGACTTCTACTATTAGTACTTATTCTACTACTTCTTCTTGTTTTTTTCTTCTTCCTTTTCATCTTCTTCCACTTCTTCGTCATAATCTTCATCTTCTTCTTTTTCTTCTTCTTTTAATTCCTCTTCTTCTTCTTCTTCTAATTCTTCTTCTTCTTCTTCTTCTTCTTCGTCATCATCATCTTCTTCTTCTTTTTCTTGTACTGCTTCTTGTTCTTCTTCGTAATCTAATTCTTCTTCTTCTCTTTTTTCCTTTTCTTCTTTCTTCTTCTTCTCCTTCTTTTTCTTCCACTACTTCTTGTTCTTCGTCTCTATCTTCTTCTTCTTCTTCTTCTTCTTCTTCTTCTTCTTCTCTTCTTCTTCTTCTTCTTGTTCTTCTTCTTCTACTTCTTCTCCTTCTAATTCTTCTTCTTCTATAATTTCTTCTTCTTGTTGTACTTTGTCTTCTTCTTCTCCTTCTTCTTCTTCTTAGTCTTCTCCTTCTTCTTCTTCTTCATATACATCTTCTTGTTCTTGTTGTTGTTCTTCTTCTTCCACTTCTTCTTTTTCTACTTCTTCTTCTTCATCTTCTTTTTTTTCTTGTTCTTGTTCTTCTTCTTCTTCGCATCTTCTCCTTCCTGCACTTCTTTATCTTATTCGCAAATTTCTTCTTCTTCTTCTTCTTCTTCTTCTTCTTTATCTACTTCTTTTCCTTCTTCTTCTTCTTCTTCTTCTACTTCTTCTTTTCTTCTTCTTCTGCTTCTTCTTCAACTTCTTCTTCTTCTTCATCTTCTTCTTTTTCATCTTCCATTTCTTCTTCTCTCTATTTGTCTTTCTCATTATCTCCTTTCTTTTCTCCTTCTTCTTCTCATTGGTCTTTTATGCCTTCTAGTTCTTCTTCTTCTACCACTTTTTCAACTTCTTCTTCATTGTCTTATCCTTCATCTACTTATTCTTCTTCTTCTTCTTCTTCTTCTTCCACTTCTACTTTCTTCTTCTATCTCTTCATCTTCTAGTAAATCTTCTTCTTCGTCATAGGCTTCTTCTTCTTCTACCACTTCTTCTTCAACTTCTTCCACTTCTACCTCTTTTTCTTCCATATCAACTTCTACTTCTCATTCTCTTTCATAGTCTTCTTCTTCTTCTTCTTCTTCTACTTTTCTACTTCTTCTTCATCATCTTCTTCTTCTTCTTTTACTTCTTCTTTTACTTCTTCTTCTTCTTCTTCTTGTTCATCTTCTTCTTCGTTTTCTTCATTTTCTTCATCTTCTCCTTGTTCATCATCTACTTCTTCCTGTTTGTCTTCTTCATCATCCTCTTCTTCTTGTTCTTCTTCTTCTTCGTAAACTACTATTTCTTGTTGTCCTACTTCTTCTTCTTCTTCATATTCTTTATCTTCATCATCATCTTCTTCTTCTTCTCTTGTCCTTATTCTTCTTCTTCTCCTTCTTCTTCATATTCCTTTTCTTCTTCTTCTCCTTCTTTACCATCATCATCTTCATCTTCTTCTTCTTCTTCTTCTTCTTCTTCTTCTTCTTCTTTTTCTTCTTCTTCATTTTCTTCTTCTTCAACATCTTCTTCTTTTTCTTCTTCTTCTTAGTCTTCTGCTTCTTCTCCTCCTCCTTCTCCTTCCTCTTCTTCTTCTACTTCTATTTCTTCTTCTTCTTCTTCTTCTTTGTCTTCTTCTTTTTCTTTTTCTTCTACTTTTTCTTTTTCTTCTTTTTCTTCTTCTTCTTCTTCTTTTTCGACCTTCTTCTTCTACTTCTTTGTCTTCTTCTTCTTCTTCTTCTTCTTTTCTTCCTCTCCTTGTTCTTCTTCTTTTTCTTCTTCTTTTTCTTCTTCTTATTCTCCTTCCTCTTCTCCATCTTCTTCTTCTTCTTCTTCTTCATCTTCTTCTTCATCCTCTTCTTTGTCTTTTTCTTCATCATATTCTTCTCCTTCTTCTTTTTCTTCTTCTTCTCCATCTTCTACTTCTTCTTTTTCATCTTCTTCTCTTCTTCTATTACTTCTTCACCTTCTTCTCCTTCTTCTTCTTCTTCTTCTATGTCTTCCTCTTTTTCTTCTTCTACTTCTTCGTCTTAATCTTCTTCTTCTTTTTCTTCTTCTTCTCCTACTTCACCTTCTCCTTGATCTTTTTCTTCTTCTTCTTCTTCTATGTCTTCCTCTTTTTCTTCTTCTACTTCTTCGTCTTAATCTTCTTCTTCTTTTTCTTCTTCTTCTCCTACTTCACCTTCTCCTTAATCTTTTTCTTCTTCTTCCTCTTCTTCTTCTTCTTTTTTATCTTTTTCTTCTTTTTCTTTTTCTTCTTCTTCTTGTTTGCCTTCTTTTTCTTCTTTGCCTTCTTATTCTTCTTCTTCTTCTTCTTTGACTTCTTCTCCTTCTACTTCTTTTTCTCCATTTTTTTCCTAGTTCTTCTTTTTCTTCTTCTTCACCTTTTTCCTTTTCTATTTCTTCTTCTTCTTCTTCTATGTCTTCCTCTTTTTCTTCTTCTACTTCTTCGTCTTAATCTTCTTCTTGTTTTTCTTCCTCTTCTCCTACTTCACCTTCTCCTTGATCTTTTTCTTCTTCTTCTTCCTCTTCTTCTTCTTCTTTTTTATCATTTTCTTCTTTTTCTTTTTCTTCTTCTTCTTGTTTGCCTTCTTTTTCTTCTTTGCCTTCTTATTCTTCTTCTTCTTCTTCTTCTTTGACTTCTTCTCCTTCTACTTCTTTTTCTCCATTTTTTTCCTAGTTCTTCTTTTTCTTCTTCTTCACCTTTTTCCTTTTCTTTTTCTTCTTCTTCTTCTTCTTCTTCTTCTTTGTCTTCTACGTTGTCGCCTTCTTCTTCCTATTCTTCATTTTCTTCTTCTTTGTTTTCTTCTTCTTCGTCTTATTAATCTTCGTCTACTTCTTCTTCGTTTTCTTCTTCTTTCTCTTCTGCTTCTTCTTCTTCTAAGTCTTTGTCTTCTTCTACTTCTTAATGCTCTTATTCTTCTTCTACTTCTTCTTTTTCTTCTTCTTCTGCTTCTTTTTCTTCATTTTCTTCTTCTTCTTCTTCTTCCTCTTTTAGTATTTCTTCTTCTTCTGCTTCTTCTTCTTCTTCTTCTTCTTATTATTATTATTATTATTATTATTCTTCTTCCTCCTCTTGTACTTCTTCATCTTCTTCTTCTTCTTCTTCTCCTTCTTGCTCTTGCTCATCTTGTTCGTCTTCTTCTTCTTCTTCCTTTTCTCGTTCTTCTTCTGCTACTTCTTCTCCATCTTTTTCTCCTTTTTCTTCTTCTTCTCCTTCTTCTTCTTCTTTTCCTTCTACCTCTTCTTCTTCTACTTCTTCATCTTCTCCTTCTTCTTCTTCTAATTCGTCTTCCTCTTCTTATTCTTCTTCTTCATCTTGTTATTCTTCATCATCATCATCTTCTTCTTCTTCATCTTTCTCTTCCTCTCCTTCTTCGTTTTCTCCTTCTACTTCTTGCTCTTCTTCAACTTTTTCTTCATCATCTTTTCCTTCATCAGCTTCTTCTTCTTCTTCTTCTTCAGCTTCTTCTGTGTTCCCCTTCTTCTTTTTCATCTTCTTCTACTCCTCCTTCTTCATGACAATCTTCTTTATCTTATTCTTTTCTTCTTCTTCTTCATCGACAACCTCTTCTACTTTTTCTTCTTATTCTGCTTCTTATTCCTCTTCTTTCTCTTCTTCTTCTTCTTCTTCTTCCTCTTCTTTTTCTTCTTCTTCTTCTTCTTCTTCTTCTTAATCATCATCTACTTCATCATCTTCCTCTTCTTCATCTCCTTCTTCCTCCTCTTATTCTTCTTCTTCTCTATCTTCTTCTTCTTCTTCTTTTTCTTCTTCTTCTTCTTTTCCTTATTCTATTCCTTCTTCTTCTTCTTCTTCATATTTTACTTCTTGTTCTTCTTCTTCCACCTCCCCCTCTTCTTCTTCTACTTCTTCTTCTTCTTTTTCTTCTTCTTCTTCTTCTTTTTCTTTGCCCTCTTCTTCTTCCTTTTGTTATTCTTCATCAAATTCTTCTTCATCTTCTTCTTCTTCTTCTTCCACTTCTTCTTCTTCTTTGTCTTCTTCTTCTACTTTGTCTCCTTCATCTTCTTT
>JAIUJO010001292.1:82500-90000 GCA_023846275.1 Vanilla planifolia | reverse complement strand
TCCCTCTTCTAGTTCTCCTACTTTGCATTTTTCTTCTTCTCTTCCTTTGCCTTTTTTCTTCTTTTCCTTTTATTTCTTCAGCATAAGCATCATCATCTTCTTCTTCTTCATTACCTTCTATATCTTCTTCTTCTTCTTCTTCTTTTTCTTCTTCTTCAGCTCTTTTGTCTTCTTCTTCTTTCCCATCTTCATCTTCTTCATCATCTTCTTTTTCATCAACATCTTCTTCTTTATCTTCTCTCCTTATTCTTCTACTCCTTCTTTTCTTGCATCTTTTTCTTTTTCGTCTTCTTTGCCTTCTTCTCCTTATTCTTCTTCTTCTTCTTCTTCTTCATCTTTTATATCATCTTGTCCTTCTTTTTGTTCTTGTTCTTCTTCATCTTCTTCTCCATCTTCTTCTATTTCATCATCATCATCTTCTTCATCTTCTTCTTCTTCTCTTCCTACTTCTTCTTCTTGTTCTTCTTCTTCTATTTTATCTTCTTCTTCTTCTTCTTCTTCTTCTTATTCTTCTTTTGCTTCTTCTTCTTCATCATCATCATCTTCTTCTTCTTCTTCTTTGTCTTCACCTTTTTCTTCTTCTTCTTCTTCTTCTAATTCTTATTATTCTTCTTCTTCTTCTTCTTCTTCATTATCCTTATCTTTTTCTTCTTCATCTTCTTCTTTGTTTTTCTCTTCTTCTTCTTTTTCTTTGTCTGATACTTCTTCTTATTCTTCGTCTTCCATTGCTTCTTCATCTTCTTCTTCTTATTCATTTTATTCTTTGTCTTCTTCTTCATCATCTTCTTCTTTGTCCTCTTTTTCTTCTTCTTCGCCATCATCATCATCAACTTCTTCTTCTTCTTCTTCTTCTTCATCTTCTTCTTCTTCTTTTTTTCTTCTTCTGCATCTTGTTCTCCTTCCTCTTCTTCTTTTACCACTTCTTCTTGTTCCTCTACTTCTTCTTCTTCTTCTATTTGTTCATCTTCTTCTCATTCTTCTTCTTCTTCTTCATCTTCTTCTTTAGCTTTTTCTTCATCTTCTTCTTTGTCTTCTTCTTCTTCTTCTTCTTATTCTTCTTCTTCTTGAACATCTTCTTCTTCTTTTTGTTCTTTTCTTGCTCCTTCTCCTTCTGATTCTACTTCCTCTACTTCTTGATCTTCTTCTCCTTCTTCTTCTTCTTCTCCATCTTCTTCTATTTCTCAATCTTTTTTCTTGTTCTTCTACCTCTACTTCTTCTTCTACATCTTTTTCTTCATCTTCTCCTTTTTTCTTCTTCATCTTCTTCTTCATCGTCATCATGTTCTTCTTCTTATTCTTCTTCTTTTTCTTCTTCTACTTATTTTTCTTCTCTTTCTTCTTCTTCTTCTTCTTCTTCTTCATTTTCTTCTTCTTCTTCTTCTTCTTCTTCTTCTTCTTTACCTTCTTCTTCTTCTTCTTTTTGTTATTCTTCATCTACCTCGACTTCTTCTTCATCTCCTTCTTCTTTTTCTTCTTCTTCTTTATCATCATCTTATTCTTGTTGTTCTTCTTCTTATTCCTCTTCTTTGTCTTTTTCTTCTTCATGTTCTACTACTTCTTCTCTTCATCTTCTTTTGCTTCTCTTCTTCGTCTTTTTCTCCTTCTTTTTCTTCTTCTTAATCTTCTTCATCTTTTTCTTCTTCTTGCTATCCTTTGCCATCTTCTTCTTTTTTCTTCATCATCTACTTCTTCTTCATCTACTTCTTCATCTTTTTCTTTTTTTTTTTATCATCTTCTCCTTCTTCTTCTTCCTCTTCTTCTTCTTCATCCTCTTCTTGTTCTTCTTCTTCGTCTTCCTCTTCTTCTTCTTCTTCTTCTTCTTCTTTTTCTTCTTCTTCTATGTCTTCTTCCTTTTCTTCTTCTTATTGTTCTTCTTCGTCTTCTTCTTCTTCTTCTTCTTCTTCTTTGTCTTCTTCCCCTTCATCTTCTTCTCAATCTTCTTCTTTTTCCTTATCTTTTTCTTCTTCATCTTCTTTCTCTTCTTCTTCTACTTCTTTTACATCTTTTTCTTCATGTTCACCTCCTTCTACTTCTTTTTCTTCTTCTTCTTCTCCTACTTTTTCTTTTTCTTATTCTTATTCTTATTCTTATTATTGTTCTTATCCTCCTTCTTTAACTTCTTCTTCTTCTTCTTCTTCTTTGTCTTCTTCTTCTTCTACTTCTTCTTCTCCTTCTGCTACTTTGCCTTCTTCTACATCTACTTTTACTCCTCCTCCTCCTTCTTCTTCTTCTTCTTTGTTTTCTTCTTCTTCTTCTTCTTCTTCTTTTTCGTCTTCTTCTTCTTCTACGTCATCTTCTTCTTCTTCCACTTCGTCATCTTCTTCTTCTTCTTCTTCTTCTTCATCTTCTTGTTCTACTTCTTCTTATTCCACTTCTTTGTCTTCTTCTTAAAATTCTACTTCTTCTTCTTCTTTTTCTTCTTCTTTTTCTTCTTCTTCATCTTCTTCCTCTTCTTCCCCTTCTTCTTCTTCTTCCTCATCTTCTTCTACTTTATTTCTTTTTCTTCTACTTGATTCTTATCTACTTCTTCTCCTTCTATGTTTACTTCTTCTTCTTCATCTGCTCTTCTTCTTCTTCATCATCATCATCTTCTTCTTCTTCTTCTTCTTCTTCGTGTCTTCTTCTTCTTCTTCTTTTCCTTCTTTTTCTTCTTTTTCTTTTTCTTTGTCTTTTTCTCCTTCTTCTTGTTCTTCTTCTTCTTCATCATTTTCTTCTTCATTTTCTTGCTCTTCATCTTCATCTTCATAATCTTCATCTACTTCTTCTTCTTCTTCTTCTTCTTCTTCCTTCTTGTTCTTCAACTTCATCTTCTTCTTCTTTTTTCTTCTTTTTCTTCTTCGTCTTCTTCTTCTTCTTCTTTTACTACTTCTTCTTCTTTTACTACTTCTTCTTCATCTTCGTATTTGTCTTCTTCTTCTTCTTCTTCCTCTTTTTCTTCTTCTTCTTCTTCTTCTTTGTCTTCTTCGGCTTCTTCTTATTCTCATTCTTATTCTTCGTCTACCTCTTCTCCTTCATCTACAATTTCTTCAACTTCTTCTTCTTCTTCTTATTCTTTCTCTCCTTCTTCATCTTCTTTTTCTTCTTTCTCTTATTCTTTTTCTCCTTCTTCTTGCTTTTCTTCTTGTTCTCCTACTTCTTCTTCTTCTTCCTCTTCTTCTTTTTCCTCTTCTTCGTCTTCTTCATCTTCATAATCTTCTTCTTCTTCTTCTTCTTCCCCTTCCTTATTATCTTTTTCTTCTTCATCATCATCAAAGTCTTTCTCTTATTCTTCTTTATCATCATCAAAGTCTTCTTCTTCTTTGTCTCCTTCTATTTCTTCTTCTACTTCTACTTCTTCTACTTCTTCTTCTTCTTCTTCTCCTTCTTCCTCTTCTTCTTCTTCTTGTTCTTCTTCTTCTACTTCTTCTTCTTTTTCTTATTATTATTGTTATTATTAGTATTCTCTGTCATCTACTTCTTATTCTTTTTCTTTATCTTCTTCTTCTTCTTCTACGTCCTTTTCTTCTTCTTCTTCTTCTTCTTCTTCTTCTTCTTATTCTGCTTCTTCTACTTTTTTGTCTTCTTCTTCTTCATCATAATCATTAGCATCATCATCTTCTTCTTCTCCTTCTTCTTCTTCCTCCTCTTCTTTGTGTTTCTCTTCTTCATCTTCCTCTTCTTCTTCTTCTCTTTTTATACTTCTTCTTCTATTTCTTATTCTTTTTCTTGTCTTCTTCTTCTTCTTCTTCTTCTTCTTTTTCTCTCATCATCTTCATCTTCATTTCCTTCATCTTGTTCGTCTTCTTCTCCTTGTTCGTCTTCTTCTTTTTCTTCCTTTTTACTTTTTTTTCTTCTGTTTATTCTTTATCTTCTACTACTTATACTTCTTCAACTTCTTCTCCTTCTTCTTGTTCTTCTTCATGTTCTTCTTTTTCATAATCTTTTTCTTCTTCTTCTTCTTCCTCTACTTCTTCTTCTTCTTCTACATCTTTTCCTTCATCTTCCCCTCCTCCTTCTTCTTCTTCTTCATCTTCTTCTTCTTCTTCTTCTTCTTCTTCTTCTTCTTCTTCTTTTTCATGTACTCCTCCTTATAATTCTTCTCCTTTGTGATCATTTTCTTCTTTTTCTTCTTCTTCTTCTTCTTCTTCATCTTCTTCTTCTTTGTCATCATCATCATCATCTTCTTCTTCTTATTCTTCTACGAACTCTTCTTCTTCTTTGTCTTCTTCTTCTTCTTCCTCTTTCTCACCAATTTCTTCTTCTTCTTCTTCTTCATCATCATCTTCCTCTTCTTCATCTTCTTCTTCTTCTTCTTCATCTTCTACTTCTTCTTCTTCTTCTTCCTTCTTCTTCATCATCTTTTTCTTTTACTTCTTCATCTTTTTCTACTTTTTCTTCTTCGTCTTCCTCTTCCTCCTCCTCTTCTTCTTCTTTTCTACTTATTCTTCTTCTTCTTCATCTTTTTCGTCTTCGTCATCTTCTAGTTCTTCTTTTTCTTCTTCATCTTCTTCTTCTTCTTCTTCTTTATCTTCTTTCTCTTCATCTTTTCTTCGTCTACTTCTTTCCATTATTCTTCTTTGATTTTTTCGTCTTCTTCTTCTTCTTCTTCTTCTTTCTCTTCTTCTTCTTCCCCTTCATCTTCTTCCTCTTCTTCTTCTTCTCCTCCTACTTCGTCTTCTTCTTCCTATTCTTCTTCTTCCTCTTCTTCTTCTTCTTTCTCTTCTTCTTCTTCTTCTTCTTCTCCTTCTTCTTCTTTTCATAAGTTCTCTTGTTCTACTTTTTCTTCTTCTTTTTTTTCTTCATCATCATCATCTTCTTCTTCTTCTTCTTTCTATGTTCCTTCTCTTCTTCATCTTATTCTTCCACTTCCTCTTCTTTTCCATCTTTTTCTTCTTCTTCTTTTTCTTCTTCCTCTTCTTCTTCATCCACCACTTCTTCTTCTTCTTCTTCTTAATCTTCTTCTTCTTCTTTGTCTTCTTCTTCTCCTTCTTCTTCTTCTTCTTCTTCTTCTTCTTCTTCTTCCTCTACTTCTCCTACTACTTGTTCTCCATCTTTTACTTCTCCTTCTTCTTCTTCTTCTTTATCATTTTCTTTTTCTTCTTCTTTTTCTTCTTTTTCTTCTTGTTCTTCTTCTTTTTCTTCCCCTCTGTCATCTTTTTCTTCATCTTCTTTTCTTCTTCTTCTTCTTCTTCTTCTTCTTCTTCTTCTTCTTTCGTCTACTTCTTCTTCTTCTTCTTCTTCTTTTTCTTCTTGTCCATCTTTTTTGTCTTCTTTGTCTCCTTCATCATCATCTTCTTCTTCTTCTTCTCCTCCTCCTCCCTTTTCTTCCTCCTCTTCTTCATCTTTCTCTTCTTCATCTTCTTCTTCTTCTACTCATCTTCTTTTTCTTCTTCTTCTTCTTTTGCTTTATTTTCTTCTTCTTCTTTTTCATCTTCGTTCCTCTTCTTCTTCGTCAAAGCCTTCTTCTTCTTTGTCATCTGCTTCTTCTTCTTCTTCTTCTTTTGCTTCTTCTTCTTCTTTATCTTCTTCTTCTCCTTCTTCTTCTTCTTCATCATCATCACTGCCTTCTCCTTCTTCTTTGTCATCTTCTTCTTCTGTTTTGCCTTCTTCTTTGACTTTTTCTCATTGCACTACTTCTCTTTCTTCTTCTACTATTATTTAATCTTCTTCTTCTTCCTTTCTACTTCTATTTATTCTTTTTCTCCTTCTTTTTCTTCTTATTCTCATTCTTCTTCTTCATCTTTTTCTTTTACTTCCTCTTCTTCTTTGTCTTCTTCTGCTTCTGCTTCTTTTTCATGTTTTCTTCTTCTTCTGCTTCTTAATCTTCTTCTTCTTCTTCTTCTTCTTCCTCTTACTCCTCTTCTTCTTTTCTTTTCTTTCTTCTTCTTTTCTTTCTTTTCTTCTTCTTCTTCTTCTTCTTGTTCTACTGCTACTACTACTACTACCTTTTCTTCTTCTTCTTCTTCACATATTCTTCCTCATTTTCTTCTTCTACTTCTTCTTCCTCTTCTTGTTCTTCTTCTTCTTCTCTATCTCCTTCTTCTTCTACCTTATCCTCTTCTTATTCTTCTTCTTCTTCTTCTTCTTCTTCTTTTTCTTCTTCTTTTTATTCTTCTTCTTCTTCCTCTTCTGCTTATTATTTTTCTTTTTCTTCTTCTACATCTTCTTCTTCTTCTTCTTTTTGCCCTTTTATTTCTTCTTATTCTTAATCTTCTTCTTTTTCTTCTCTTGCTTCTTCTCCATCTTCTACTTTTCTTTTTCTTCTTCGTCTTTTTCTTCTTCTTCTTCTTCTTCTTATCCTTCTTCTTTGTCTTCTTCTTCGTCTATGTCTTCGTCCTCTTCTTCTTTTTCTTCGTCCTCTTCTTTTTTTTTCTTCGTCTTTTTCTTCTTCTTCTTCTTCAACATCATCATCTTCTTCTTCTTCTTCCTCTTCTTCTTCTTTTTCATTTTCTTCTTCTTCTTCTTCTTCTTCTCCTTCTCCTTCTTCTCCTCCTTCATCTTCTTCATCTTTTTCTTCTTCTACTTCTTCTCCTTCACCATCATCTTCTTATGCTTCTCCATCTTCTTCTTCTTCATCATCTTCTTTTTCTTCTTCTTCTTCTTCTTCTTATATTTTTTCATTTCCATCTCTTTCTTATTTTTCTACTTCTTCTTCTTCTTCTTACTCTTCTTCTTCTTCTTCTTCTTCTTCTTCTCCTTCTTATTCTTATCCTTCTTATTCTTCTTCTTCTTCTTCTTCTTCTCCTTCTTCATCATCATTTTCTTCCACTTCTTCTTCTTTTCAATTTCCTTCTTTTTTTTATCCTTTTTCTTCTTCTTCTTGTTATATTGCTACTACTACTACCTTTTCTTCTTCTTCTTCTGCCTATTCTTCCTCATATCCTTCTTCTACTTCTTCTTCCTCTTCTTCTTCTTCTTCCTCATCTTCTTCCTCCTCTTCTTCTCTTTCTCTTTCTTCTTCTACCTTATCCTCTTCTTCTTCTTCTTCTTCTACTTTTTCTTCTACTTTTTGTTATTATTATTATTCTTCTTCTTCTTCCTCTTCTTCTTCTTCTTTTTCTTTTTTTCTTCTACATCATCTTCTTCTTCTTCTTCTTCTTCTTCTTCTCCTCCTTCTTTTTGTAGTTCTATTGCTTCTTATTCTTAATCTTCTTTTTTTTCTTCTCGTTCTTCTTTTTCTTCTCCTTCTTCTTCTCTTTCTTCTACTTTTCTTTTCTTCTTCTTTTTCTTCTTCGTCTTCTTCCTCTTCTTCTTTTTCTTCTTCTTCTTCTTCTTATTCTTCTTCTTTGTCTTCTTCTTCTTCTTCTTCTTTGCGTTCGCCTTCTTCTTCTTTTTCTTCATCTTTTTCTTCTTCTTCTTCTTCTTCTTCTTCCTCTTCTTCTTCTTCTTCTTACTCTTCTTGTCCTCCTCCTTCTTCTTATCCTCCTTCTTCATCTTCTTCTTCTTTTTCTTCTTCTTCTTCTTCTTCTCCTTCATCATCATCTTCCGCTTCTTCTCCTTCTTCTTCTTCTTCTTCATCAT
>JAIUJO010001292.1:72500-77500 GCA_023846275.1 Vanilla planifolia | reverse complement strand
CATCATCATCATAAACAACTTCCTTCATTTCTTCTTCTTCTTCTTCTTCTTCTTCTTCGTATTGTTGTTCTTCGTGTTTCTCTTATTCTTCTTCTTTTTCTCTTTCTTCATCTTCATCTTCTCCTTCTTCTTGTTATTCTTACTCTTCTTCTTCGTCTTCTTCCTCCTATTCTTCCTCTTCGCTTTCTTCTTCTTCTTTCTCTTCTTCATCTTCTTCTTCTTTTTCCTCTTCTTCTTCCTCTTTTCGTTGTTCTTCTTTTTCTTCTTCTACTTCTCCTTTTTATTCTTCTTCATCTTCCTCTTGTTGTTGTTGTTGTTCTTCTTCTTCTTCTTCTTCTTCTTCTTCTCTTTTTTCTTCTTCTTCTTCTTTGTCATCATCTTTTTCTTCTTTTACTTCTTCTTCTTGTTCAACTTCATCTACTTCTTCTTTTCCTTCTTCTTCTTCTTCTTCTTCTTCTTCTTCTTCTTCCTTCTTCTTCTTCTTCTTCAACCTCTTTTTCTGCTTTAATCTCTCCTTCTTCTTCAACCTCTTCTTCTTCTTCTTCTTCATCTCCTTCTCCTTTTTCTTCTTCATATACTTCTTCATCTTCTTCTTCTTCGTCTTTATCTTCTTCTTTTTCTTCTTCGTCTATCTATTCTTCCTCTTCTTCTTCTTATTCTTGTTCTTTGTCATCATCATCTTCTTCTTCTTTTTCTTTTTCTTTTCTTCTTCTTCTTCTTCTTGTTCTGCTTCTCCTTCTTCTTCTTCTTCAACTTCTTGTCCTTCCTCTTCTTCATCATCTTCTTTTTTTGCATTTTTTTCTTCTTCTTGTTGTTCCTTTACTTCTTATACTTCTTCGACATCTTTTTCTTCATCTTCACCTCCTACATCATCTTCATCTTGTTCTTCTTCTTCTTGTTATTCTTATTCTTACTCTTATTCTTGTTCTTATTCTTCTTCTTATTCTTCTTGTTCTTCATCTTCTCCTTCTTCCTTGTCTTCTTCTTCTTCTTCTTCTTCTTCTTCTACTACTACTACTTCTTCTTCTTCTTCTTCATCTTCTTCTTCTTCTTCTTCCTCTTCATCGTCTTTTGGTTCTTCTTTTTCTTTTTACTCTTCTTTGTTGTCTTCTTCTTCTTCCTCTACTACTTCTTCTTCTTCATCATCATCTTCTTCTTCTTCTTCTATTCTTCTTCTATTTCTTCTTCTTGTTCTTCTTCTTCTTTTCTTTCTTCTTATTCTTTTTCTTAATTTATGTCTTTTTCTACTTCCTCTTCTTCATTGTTTTCTTCTTCTTCTTATTATTCTTCCTCTTCTTCTACATCTTCTTAGTCAACTTTTTCTTCTTCTTCTTCTTCTTCTTCTTCTTCATCATCTTTTTCTTCTTTTTGTTCTTCTTCTTCTTCTTCTTCTTCTTCTTCTACTTTGTTTTCTTCTTCTACTTCATCTTTGTATTCTTCTTCTTTTTCTTTGTCTTCATACTCTTCTTCTTGTTCTTATTCTTCTTCTTCATCCACTTGTTCTCCTTCTTCTACTTTCTCTTCCTCTTCCTCTTCTTCTTCTTTCTCTTCCTCTTCTTTCTCCACTTCTTCATTTCTTTCTTCTTCTTTCTCTTGTTCTTGTTCTCGTTCTTCTTCTTTGTCTACTTCTTTTTCTCCTACTTCTTCTCTTTCTTCTTCTTCTTTCTCTTCTTCTTCTCATAAATATTCTCCTTCTTCTTCCTCTGTTTTACAATCTTCTTGTATTACTTCCTCTTCATCATCATCATCTTCTTCTTCTTCTTCTTCTTCTTCATCTTTTTCTTCTTCTTCTTGTTTTTCTTATTATTATTATTATTATTATTATTATTATTCTTACTCTTCTTCTTCTTCTTCTTCTTCTTCTTCGACTTCTTCTTCTTCATCTTCTTCTTCTTCTTCTTCTTCTTCTTCTTCTTCTTCTTTTTATTCTTCTTCTTCTTTGTCTTCTTCTTCATCTTCTTCTTCTTGTTCTTCCTCTTGTTCTTCTTCATCTTCTTCTTCTTCTTCGTCTTCTTCTTCCTCTTCGTCTTCTTATTCTTCTTCTTCTTCTTCTTCTTCTTCTTCGTCTTCCTCTTCTTCTTCACCTTCTTCTTCTACTTCTTTTCTTCTTATTCGTCTTCTTCTTCTTCTTCTTCCTCCTCTTCTACTTCTTCTTCTTCTTCTTCTTTTTCTTCTTTTTCTTCTTCGTCTTCTTCTTTTTCTTCTTCGTCTTCTTCTTCTTCTTCTTCTTCTTCTTCCTCATCTTCTTCGCCTTCTTCTTCTTATTCATCTTCTTCTTCGTCACCTTTTTCTTCACCTTCTTCTTCTTCTTCTTCTTCTTCTTCTTCTTCCTCTTCTTCTTCTTCTTGTTATTGGTCCTTCTCTTCTTCATTTTCTTCTTCTTCTTCATTTTCTTCTTCTTCTTCATCTTCTTTGCCTTCTTCTTCATCTTCTTCTTCTTCTTCATCTTCTTCTTCCTCTTCATCTTCTTCTTCTTCATCATCATCATCATCATCATCATCTTCTTCTTCTTCTTCTTCTCCTTCTTCTTCTCTTCTTTTGCACTTCTTCTTCTTCTTCTTCTTCTTCTCCTTCTTCTTCGTCTTCTTCTACTTCTTCGTCTTCTTCTTCTTCTTCTTCTTCTTCTTCTTCTTCTTTTTTGTCTTCTCCTCCTTCTTTTTGGTCCTTCTCTTCCTCTTCTTCTTCTTCTTCTCCTTTTTCCTCTTTTTCATCTTCTTCCTTTTCTTCATCTTCTTCTTCTCCTTCTTTTTCTTCTACTTCTTCTCCTACTTCATCTTCTTCTTCTTCTTCTTCTTCTTCTCTTACTTCTTCTCCTTCATCTTCTTCATCTTCTTTTTTTTCTTCTTCTTCTTATTCGTCTTCTTCTTCTTCTTCTTCTTCTTCTCATCCTATTTCTTCTTATTCTTCTTCTTCTTCTTCTTCTTCTTCTTCTTCTTTTCATCCTATTTCTTCTTATTCTTCTTCTTCTCCTTCTTCTTCTTCTTCTTCATTTTCTACTTCTACTACTTGTTCGTCTTCTTCTTCCTCCTCTTCTTCTTCTTATTATTCTTCTTCTTCTTTCTCACCTTCTTCTTCTTCTTCTTCTACTTCTTCTTCTTCTTCTCCTCCTCATTCTCCTCCTCCTCCTCCTTCTTCTTCTTCTTCATCTTGGTCCTTTTCTTCTTCTTTTTCGTCTTACACTACTTCTTCTTCTCCTTCTACCTCTTCTTCCTCTACTTCTTGTTCCCCTCCTCATTTTTTCTTCTTCTTTTTCTTCTTCTCATTTGTCTTCTTATTATATTATTATTTTTCTCCTTCTTCTCCTTCACCTTCTTTCTCTTCTTCTTCTTCTTCTTCTCATTTTTTTCTTTTTCTTCTTCTTCTTCTTCTTCATTTCTATAATAGCCTTATTTTTTTTCCTTATTTTATCCTTCTAGGAAGTACTCTTTGTGATGAGTCCAAAGTTGTTCAATTTGTAATTTTCAAAGCTCTAAGGAATAAATTATTAATTTATACAGTTCTAGGATAAATTCATAACATTTTGTGTGGATTTTTAATTTTGTAAATGTCAGTATAGCTAAAGTTTGTTTTGGCGAAAGGTATATTTGCAATTTTAAAGATGTTGGTTACGTTGGGTAAATGTGCAACTTTTAGAATTTTAGCATAGGCCTATCTCTTTGGGCAGAGGATCTATGCGCAAAGAACGAATTTGGAGTGTGTGTTATGCAAATAGCCAGTTCTCGAGCCTTCTTGCATTCAGTTCACCAGAGTTCTAGAAATTTCAGTAGTGGGCATAAAAGCTGACTAGGCTGTGTTTTGAAAAGCATTTTTGCAAAAACTAACCCTACTGTAGGGAAAGCGGATGAAAAGCACTTTTGCAAAAACACTAGGACGGGGAGATTGTCGGAGTGTGTGGTTTTACAAAAACGTGACTGTAGCAAGAATTCCGTAAGTGCGAGATTTTTGACAATCGTCGTCATTCTCTTAGAAGATTTTTTGTAAGGTTCATAAGGTGTTAGTGATGGTCAGCGAGGATTCCAGGAGTTTTGGCACGTGAAAGTGACGGTCGACAAGGATTTTTTCGTAAGGACATCAAGAAGAGGTAGATAAATTCCTCACCCTGTAATGTAGTATATTATCATATATTTTTACATGGTTTTCTTACTATATCACATGGTCTTTTCGTTGTTAATGTTTATTTCAATTCCATAAAAAATAAAAAAATGAAGTATGGTAAAGAAAGAAACAAGATGGTAAAGAAAGAAATAATTGGAAACAAAATTGTCTTTTGATATGGCTCAATTATCTTGATTAATGTTTGAAAAAATGATAATAAGAAAAAGGGATTTCAGAGAACATTATCCTCACCACTAGGCCAAGCATGTGGGATCACAGGGTATCAATATTCAGATTAGATATCTACCTATTGTTATGTGCTATGACTCCATGATAATTTACACCAGGCCCAATGCCTTGGATCGCAAGGTATGGGTACCATACCTGCTTGGTGGCACTAGGTCCTGCGTGTGGGATCGCAGGGTATTGACCTTCGAATTAGATATCTATCTCGTGTTAAGTGCTAGGTTGGATATTAGCTGGATGTCATTTCTTGGTGATTATTGGATCCATAGAGAATAATGCATCCAAGGGAATCAAGCCTGGTAATAACACAGTTATAATCGAAAATAATAAGAAACTAATATTCCTTTTGGTTTTTCATCTAGCTTTATATATAACATCTTGTATGGTTTTAGTTTTATGCATCTGATTCATCTTCACCGTTCATGATACATCTTTTTATTTACATGGTCAATTATTGTTGATTTATCTATTGAGATCTATAAATATCTCGTTAGTGCTTACATCATAGGTCATGCATCCCATGAATCCGCTACACCAAGAGCTGAGAAAGTTGATAATATAGGAGAGCCCTTTTCACCAAATGTTCGAGAGAGAGGAGGTTTTGGTGTGAGTAAACTTTTAAAAATATTTTTTTTATATTTTGTGATTTTAAGTCACTA